>SNQJ01S0008652.1:136816-165502 GCA_010110895.2 Picea sitchensis | reverse complement strand
ATAAAGCTGATGGTTCTCTTGATAAACACAAATCAAGACTTGTAGCAAAAGGGTATGCACAAAAAGAAGGTATTGATTATACAAAAACATTTACTCCTACAACGAAATGGGGCACTATTAGAACTTTATTTTCTCTTTCATCTAAAAAAGGATGGAAAATACATCACATGGATGTAAAAACTGCCTTCTTAAATGGAGATTTAAAAGATGTCTATATGTTGCAGCCAGAGGGTTTTTCTATTAAAGGAAAATAGCATAAAGTATGCAAATTGATAAAATCATTGTATGGTTTAAAACAAACACCTCGTGCTTGGTATGAAAAGTTAACTGAACATTTTCTCAAGTTGAATAATAAGCATTTCAATCTAGATGATGCAACTTTATTTGTTATGAAAATTGGAAGATCAATTGTATATCTAGTTGTCTATGTAGATGATTTGATTATCACAGGAAATGATGATGATTATATTGCATCTATTAAAAAGGAATGCAAAAGGTTTTTGATATGACAGATTTGGGATTACTACATTATTATCTAGGGATCGAAGTAGATAAAAAACCGAAGCACATTTTTATTTCTTAGAAGAAATATATTGGAGAACTATTGAGAAAATTAGAGATGAAGGTTTGTAATCTTGTTTCTACTCCAATGGAGCAGAATCTAAAGCTTACTTCAAATGAAGGTAGTGCATTTGAAGATCCAACAAAGTACACACAACTTGTTGGAAGTTTAATTTATCTTACTACTACTCGTCCTGTCTTAACTTTTGTTGTGGGAATACTTTCCAGGTTTATGCATCAACCCTGTGAAGGTCATTGGACAACAACAAAACTAGTGCTCAAATATTTAAAAGGCACTCAATCATATGGCATCAAATATTCTGAAGTTTCAGACTTCTATCTCATTGGTTATTCAGATTTTGACTTTGACGGAGATAAAGAGCATGGTATGTCTACTTCAGGTTATTTGATGAATCTTGGATCAACAACCATCACCTGGAGATCACGAAAGCAATCTGTTCCTGCTGACTCTACAACTGAAGCCGAATACGTTGCAGCAGCTCAAGCCACAAAATAAATCATTTGGCTTCGGAAAATTCTTGAAGACTTGCAGGAGAAACAAATGACTTTAATGCCTCTCTTTGTTTACAATACTTCTGCAATACAATTGGCCAAAAATCCTAAATTCCATGATCGAACCAAACATATCAACACCAAATATCATTTGATTTGACATCATGTTGAGGCCAAAACCATTCATCTCAATCATTGTTCCACTTCAGAGCAAATTGTAGACATCTTTACTAAAGCTTTGAGTCGAGAGAAATTTGAAAATTTTCAAATGATGCTTGGGATGACAAATGCCCCTTTGGATTAAGGGGGAAATGTTAACTAATCCGACGGTTATTTCGTTCAACTCCCTAACTATCCGCGTAACTGTAACAGTCTGCAACTGTCCTGCCACTGTTTACAACTATCCGCCTATACTATATGTATTCACTTTTCATTAATAAAAATATATCTCTGTGCTTGGTGTTAGCAGTGGAGTTTTTTATCTGGCCTGTGTACAAAAGTAGTGGAGTTTTTTATCTGGCTTGTGTACAAAAGTTGTAGGAATGCGTGAGTTCCTAAGAACTCGCAAGTGTTCTTGTGAGTGCAAGTTTTTGTTCATGGTCTTGCCACTTTTTTGACCACAAACTTCTTGCACTCAAGAGTGTTCATTATTTCTTTCAATTAATTGACAAGGAAAATTGCCCTAATGCTTTAATCAATGTTTGGGTTTTAAGCATTGAAATGAATGCTAACAATGTTGTATCTTTTTGTGGTGTCATTAACTCTTGGTTAGCTTTGACAAATTTGAAATGTTTTTGAAATTCTTCTTTAAGTTGCATCTCAATCCCATAAGTAGGTTTGGCATTTGAAATACAATGATTTATAAAATATTATTTTTTAAATATAACTAGACTATCTGTAATTTTTTGAAGGTACAAAAACCTATCATAACTTAGATGTCAACTAGTAGTGGGGATAGTCATCATTCACTACTATCAGCCAATGCAAGCTAACTCTCCCCCCCTATTCAAGGAAAACCATGCCACTTAAAATAACTTCTTGTTGGTCCATAAGTAGACAAACTTTCACTCCTAAATAGTATATGCCAAAAAACTAATAATTTATAAAGTATTCATTAGATAAATGTCTAAGTAAAAACTAGGATTCAAAACAAAAAGTGTGAGTCTAACATCAATTTTAAAAGAGCCAATAGGATTCAAGATGATGATGTCAACCATAATTCTAAACAGTTTTTTTAGTCAGACATATCTCTTTATAGGTTTACTCAAATTCATAATTTTGATAGAATAAAATGTGTTGCTTTCCATAAACATATGTTTTTTTTTTTTTTTTTTATGTATTTCCAATTTATCACAGTATAAATTTATCAAAATTACATAGAATGCTACTCATTGAAATAAACAGATGTACTCAGTGTTTATTTCATATATTTCGTTTTTTTTAAAATTTGTAGCTTATGGTTGGATGCAGAGTGTTAAATCAAATTATCCTCCACTCTGTTCACCCAAAATGGTTCACTTGTTCATTACCTTCAAACCAAAATGGTTTGCTTGTTCATGGTAACCCATCTTTTGCAACAAAAGGATCATTTTGTGGCTGAAGGTTTTTTCCTGCATGAATAATTCCGTGCGCCACGTTACCTCTGTATCCAACATTCGCTCCTCATCGATCGTGGCATATGTGAAGTGAATCTGTGCCGACACAATAATGCATTCAAAGTGTCTTCGCATCCGAATATTCAAGTCACCATGCCACTGTTGATTGACAGGTCCTTACCATGAAGTACAGTAAGATGTGTCCTTACCATTTCTCAAACGTTCTTTTCTATTTGGCATATTTCATGTGGGCCTCCGCTCTAAGATTAATAATTACACTCTGGTCGAATATATGACAGGTTTGCTTCATATTTGTTTATTTCGTTTCATTGATGCCTACGTTTTCGATCAGTGTTTTTCGCCACATTCAAGAATAATCGAAAAAAATATCACAGTACACAACTATGATTTACATATTACCGACAATTGCCACATTCCTGACCCGAATATGGCCCCAACGGCTACTCCATCTTCATTTTACTTGACCGTTGGCTACAAAGAAGAATAAAGTGACACCACCTATCCGAACCGTATTTTTAAATCCTTTAATGTACTGACAGCGGCCAAACACTTTCGTTAAATCACACAGGATATGGAGAGAGAGAATCCGTTGGTTGATTACGAGCGTCACGTCAGAAGTGACGTTATTCCGTTAGAAAGAGAGAAAGAAGGGCCAAATTCGGTCCTCCTCGGCTCAGCTCTTTCTTCGATACTATAAGTACCACCCCCGTCTCCTATAATTTCTTCGATTTACTTACAGTTTTGCACACAGATAAGTGGCAGGGAATTCAATTCATTGGAGATGATGAGCTTTCGAAATATGATGACGCAGGCGAGCAAGAATTCGCATGCACACACTCCCCGGACTTCCTTGACTTATAGGTAAGGTCTGCATGTACCGATTATATAGTAAATTGTACCTTCTTCTGTAGCATCAATTCTTGCAATTTCCTTATGCTAAAGAAGTAGATTCATAACTTTCAGAGGGCGTAAGTCGCATGGAAAGGCTTCGGCGGACATTAACAAAGTCGTTTACACCCCTGATGATGACAATGATGATTATCATGGCGGCAGCAGCATGACAGAGCTTTGTTGTGCGCCTGAGAAACAGAAGGTATGGTGGGTTCCTCATCCGAAAAACGGCGTTTTCTATCCGGAGGGCCACCAGAAATGGATTGACGACGTTAACAATTACAAGAATCTGCATGAAGAAGAAGAGCAGACGTATTGGGTTCGATCCCTGGAGGACGTTCAGAACCCACCTCACCATATTGATCTCAATTCTTATATTAGTTCAGATTAACTCTATTTGCAATACGTAAAAACTAAGAAAATAGGTTATACAGCCTACTCTCTGAGATAATCGATGGCTACACTTTATATTTTAGGGTTTTTCATTTTGCTTATAGAGAATCGATGGGTACAATTTATATTTTAGGGTTTTTCGTTTTGATTATTTCGGTCTCTTCTTTGTAATAACATAACTTACAACTTATCTTCTGCTTTTATTTATACTATTAATGTCATGGGTAAACTTTTTGGTGTTTAGTTTTTTATTAAAATTGTTGTTATTTATTTTATAAAATATTTATTTTACTTCAAATTGCAGAATGTATCTTGCTTTATTTGTGCAATCACTTTATTGAAAGTGCATCGCAAGAATAAAAAAATGTATTAAATAAAACCAAAGTAATGATAAAATAAATTTTATTAAAATACACATGAAAATAGAAGGTTTATCAACAATGATACTTTGGAGGAGTACACTCTTGAGTATCTCAATCTATTGTAATTATTTTTATAAAATATTTGAAATATATATAGGATGATGGCAATTATGATTATTTTTAAAAATTAATTTTAATTTATTAAATTTAAATATGAAAATAATTTTTATTTTACTATATTATTTATATTATTCATTTATTATTCATTTTTTTTAAAGAAATTTCTAGAATATTATGAAGATTTTTAGTATTATAAATGATTTAAAAAAAGCTCAAGAGTGTACATAGTAAAGCTATAAAGTGTGTTGGTAAAGCAATCCAAAAGAAAGTTTAGATTTTTAATATAATATATTATTTCTATTCACAATAGTTTAAAGCTATAAAGTGTGTTGGTAAAGCAATTCAAAAGAAAGTTTACATTTTTAATATAATG
The DNA here is from genome assembly GCA_010110895.2 of Picea sitchensis. Taxonomy (NCBI): domain Eukaryota; kingdom Viridiplantae; phylum Streptophyta; class Pinopsida; order Pinales; family Pinaceae; genus Picea; species Picea sitchensis. The sequence continues at coordinate 160,673 of SNQJ01S0008652.1, read as the reverse complement.
AAAAATATAATGTATTATTTTTTTTCATAATAGTTTTAGATATAGTTTAATTTTTAAATTTAGATATAGTTTAATTTTTAAATTCAGTTGTAATTGTTCTTATAGTATCAATATTTTGAAGAGAAACCTCTTTGTTTATCTTTAGATGGTTGAGTTATGAACCACATATTTAGTTCACTCTCTCAAGTGATTTTTATTGGTATTTAAGGCAAGTCTAGGAAGCCTCTCAATCTTCAAGTTGACTAATCTATGTTTGTACATTAAGCACATGATCATAGCCTTCCTCTCAATAGGTCAAAGCTCTCAAAGCTTAATCTCGAGGAGAAGAATTGGATAGGGATTATGGTTATAAAGCTCTCAAAGCTCAATCTTGAGGAGAAGGATTGGATAAGATTTATGGTTATAAAGCTCTTAAAGAACAATCTTGAGGAGAAGGATTGTGAATTTTCTTTAAACCCAGCTCACTAAATCAATTATTTTTTTTGTTAATTGATTCTACCAGGTTTTTTTCACAAATAAATAATACACATCAAAAAATAATAAAAGATAACAACAATCACATCACATGTACACTAGTAATTTTTGGACAATTAGTCCTTGGAAAAACCCCAGAGGGAAAACCAACACCAGATTTGGATTTTATTATTATTGAGCAAGAAAATATAGAGATCTCTTAAAATAAAATCAGCCTAGCCAAATAGAAAACCTCCTCAACAAATGTATGGTCCCCTTCTACAAATCCTCTTGGTCAGATCTGTAGGAAAAGACCTCTACAATGCTGAAAATGTGTGCCAATCTTAGTGTAGAAGCCTCCTATGTTTCCTTGCAAATTCTCTCTCCAAACCCTCAAACAATTCTCCTCTTTCTCTCTTCAGAAAATTGTCTCTCTATTGTGCATAATGCACCCCTCTCCAACTTGATCTCCTTTTTACTCAATGAGCAAGTGATAAACCCTATCTCCAAAAGGACGGAGGGTCAATATTGATCCTCATACACCTTATGAGATCAATGCTCAAGATTAAAAGACAACATTAAAATATAACCCATTTAATGTACTTTTTCCTAATTACAATTTTAAGAAAAAGATTAACCCATCAATATGGATAAGTTTCATTGTCCTCCTCCATGCTAGGATGTCATGCATGGTGAATACCTTCCTTGCTATCCAATATCAACATTCCCTCTTAGAGAGGAAGGGGTTTTGTCTCAAACCCATCTGACCTTTGAACTTTTCAAACTTCTTTCTGTTCAGTGCCTTGATGAAAATATCTTCCATCTTCTCATTATTATGTATGTAATCAAGCCTCACGACTCCTCTCTGTACACAATATTAGATGAAATGATACTTTATATCGATGTGCTTGCTACGATCATGAAACACGAGATTCTCAAAGAGCTTGATGCAACTATGATTGTCACAGTGAATCACAATAGCTTCTAGCTCCTGCCTAAACAATCTCAAGACTATCTTCCTAAGCCACAGTGCCTCACATGTTGCCAACATAGAAACCATGTACTCTGCCTCAGTAGAACTTAATGCCACTGATTTATTCTTCCTGTTAAACCAGGAAATTATGCCCGATCCAATGCTGAAACAACAACCTGAAGTACTCTTTCTGTCCTCCGCACATCCTTCTCAATCAACATCTGTAAATCCTGCCAATATCACTCCACCACTACGCTCATATAACAACTTGTACTCCACTATACCACTGAGGTAGTGAAGCACATGATTTGCATCTATCCAATGTACTCTCTGAGGATCCACCATGAAATGAATCAAAGAGTTTACTGTAAAGATGATATCTAGTCGAGTATTGACCAGATACATAAGTGATCTAATTAACTGACGATGCACAGTGGGGTCTACTATCTTTGAATCTGATGCATCAATCTTCCTCCAATTTGTGACTAGAGGTGTGGACATGTGCCTATAATACGTCATCATGAACCTACACAAAATATCCATTGTATACTTCCCTTGTCCCAAGAAGAAGCACCCATCTTGTTGCCAGACCTCCAGACCAAGGAAGTAATGCATCAACCCAAGGTCTTTCATCTCAAACTCAGTTGCAAGGTTGACCTTGCAATCTGCTATCAACTGCGCATCCCATGCCATAAATAGGTCATCTACATATAACACCAGTATGAGAGGCACCTCCCGTGCAAGAAAATATAGGTTCGGATCAACCTCGCTCCAATGGAAACCCATCTCCCTCAATTAGTTGTCTATCCTCGAGTACCATGCCCGAGGTGCCTCCTTGAGCCCATACAAGGATCTCCTCAATCTACACACATCCGTCTCTCTACTGCCTACCTCAAATCCCTCTAGTTTCTCAACATATACCTCTTCCTCAACAACCATGTTAAGGAAACCAGACTTCATGTCCATCTGGTGAACACATGATCCATTTTTTGTTGCCAACAATATGACTACTCGGATCGAGGAATACTTGTCCATCGAGGAAAAAGTCTCATCATAGTCAACTCCCTCACTGTGAAAACCCCTTGTCCATGAAGTGAGTTTTGTACTTGTCCACGCTTCCATCTGCTGCATGCTTGACCTTGTAGATCCACTTGGATTCAACCACCTTCTTTCATTCTAGCCTGGGCACCACCTCCCATACATCATTCTTCATGATGGAGGCATATTCCTCCATCATGGCCTCCTACCACACTCCATGTTGTGAAACCTGCTCATAAGTGGAAGGCTTTGCATCAATGAGTTGTGTCATTAACGCCATGTACCCAAGTCTCTATGGTGGTTTACTTCATCTGAAATCTTTCTATCGAAGTCATGCCAACCTGTAATCACTGACTTTGGACTTATACCACTTAGGTCGTGGCCTAGTATTATGCTCCTGTGGAATTTCATCACGCTCCTCCTCCTCCTCCTCATAATCTTGCTCCCGATGATCATGTCCAAATGTCTCCCTCTCAACACTTGTACATGTACCTGTACCGATACCCTGTGTATGATTATGTGATCCAGTGATCTAACTCTATGCCTCCTCGGGCTTGACTCTCGAATCATGTCCCTGTTGGTCTTATGCCTGTAAGTCTTTAGAACTCCTCACTGCATGCTCCTCCTCAAACTGTACATCCCTACACACTATGATATTCCTGCGTGTTGGAACAAAGATCCTATAGGCTTTGGAAGCCTCACTGTATCCAACAGTCAACCCCTTATCTATTGTGGGTTCCAACTTTGTCCTCTTATCCGAAGGGAAATGACAATAATATATGCTGCCCCAAATGTGAAGATGAATAACATCTGGTTTGGTACCTGTAAATACCTCCTCAGGTGTCAAATTCCCCAAAATTGTGGGGGGACTACTGTTCTGAATATAAACAATCATGCGACTAACCTCTTCCCATAAAAATAGTGGCAAACCTTGATCATGTATCATTGCCCATGCTGCTCCAACTATGGTCCTGTTATTTCTCTTGGCCACTCCATGTTTTTGAGGATTGTAAGTAACGGCGAGTTCCTTCTTGATCCTCGTTGCTGCACAATAATCTAGAAACTCCTTGGAGGTGTACTCATCCCCGTTGTCAGATCTCAAAACACGAATCTTCCTACCAGTTTGGTTCTCAACCAGAGTTTCGAACTCCTAAAATCTGTCGAAGACTTCATCCTTATCCTTCGTGAAGTATATCCATTTTTTCATGTAGTAGTCATCAATGAATAGAACAAAGTATTTGAATCCACTCACTAACTCCATGCTCATCGAACCACATACGTCAAAATGTATCAAGTCCAATACTCCCTTGGACCTAAGCTCATTCAATGGAAATGGTCTCCGGACATACTTTCCCATTTTATAACCCTTGCAAGGGTCATGCCTCTTTGTTGTGAACTTAGAAAACCCCGTGACTACCTTTCTTAAGTGCCCCAATGCACCAAAGTGTATGTGTGACATCCTCTTATGCCACAACTCTCCCATGTTTGTGTTTGTATTGACTAATTCTCTCCCTGGATCAAAATGAAGCTTGTACACCTTCTCTTCTTGAACCCCAATCATCTTTTCCATCTTCTCACTTGTCCCTGTTGGCATGAAAAACACCCTTCCATTATAGAAGATGACCTCATACCCTTTATCCTTAAGAGTAGAGATCGAGATGAGGTTCTTTTTCAACCCCAGAACATATAATATGTCAACAAACCAGAGTGGTTTACTCGACTCCCTATGAAACGAAGTTGTACCAACCCCTTGCACCTTGTAGAGCCTATCATCTTTGAGCTCTATAACCAGATTCACGCCTCCCTCTTGTAGCCTAGTGAAAAACTCCTTGCACCCTGCCATATGACATGATGCTTCGTTGTCCACAAACCACATGTCTGAGACTGTTGCAGTAGACATACACGTTATGAAGAAAAAATCCTCCTCGAAGCTTTTGGAAAACTCATCCACTAGTGTTGAAGCTTCCATCTATGGTTTGTTCTTCTTCTTCTTCTCTGGATACTATGAGGAAAAGTGTCCCATCTTGTGACACTGGAAACATTTGACTTTTGAAAAGTCAATGTTATTCTTTCCACCCTTCTTTTTTTCTGCTTTCCCTTGCCTTTGCTCGCAAGATCCAAGCCTTCTTCATCCACAATCTATGGTGAAGATGAAGATCTGCTAGACTGACCAAGTATGATCTCCTCCTGCAAAAAATCATCCAATAATCGCTTCCAATCAGGGAGTTTCTCCCGAGCTACAACTCCACGCATGAACACATCCCATAACTTCGAAAATCCATTTAGTGCCACACGTACCAACTCAGACTCTTCAATTTTCTCACCTACTGAGCCTAGATCATCCCTGATCTGTGTAAGTCGAGTAAGGTAGTGAACCACACCTTCCCCTTTATCCATATTGGTACTTCTTAGTCTTTCCCTAAGCACCATCACCTTGTTTTCAATTTTACTCTGGTAAAGGTCATTCAAGGCAGCCCACATATCCTTAGTAGATTTTTCCCCTGTGAGGTGAGGGATTATGTGATCCTTTATCCCATCAAGGAGTATGCTCTTGGATTTATCCTCACCCTTATTCCAAGTCACCAATGCAGCTACATCTGTGGGATCAGTAGCTTGATTTTCAACATGGTCAAGGACATCATTGACATCCAAAACCATAGTGACCCTTTCCTTCCAGGTGACAAACTTTTGAGCACCTTGAAGCTTGTCCTCCATTTTAAAGGTCACGACCATTTTTGAAAAATATTATGTGCTGCAATATACCCTTTTTTTTTACAAATCTAAACTCCACTAATGCATATCTATGCTTTCCTTTGTATATCTACACTTCTATGTTGCAGATTTGAACTTTTGTGCTGCAGGTATGAGCTTCTATGTTGCATATCTAAACTTATCTGCTATAGATATGAACTTCTGTGTTGCAGATATGAACTTATCTACTGTAGAACTGAACTTCTCTGTTGCAGATATGAACTTATTTACTGTAGATATGAACTTTTGTGTTGCAGATATGAACCTATCTATTGCAGATCGAACTTTTTTGTTGCATATATAAACTTATGTGTTGCAGATCTAAATGTAATGTTGCTTCTTCAACAATCCTACTCTGATACCATGTGAATTTTATTTAAACCCAATTCACTAAATCAATTAATTTTTTTGTTAACTAATTCTTCGAGGTTTCTTCACAAATAAATAATACACAACATGAAATAATAACTAGGAACTTAACAGTGAAATATAACATCAATCACATCACATGTACACAAGTAATTTTTTTACAATTCATCCCTGGAAAAACCTCGGAGGGAAAACTAGTGCAACAAATTTTGATTTTATTATTATTGAGTAGGAAAATATAGAGATCTCTTACAATAAAATCAACCCAGCCAAATACAAAACCTCCTCAACAAATGTATGGCCCCCTTCTGTAAATACTCCTGATCATATCTGTAGGAAAATACCTCTGCAATGTTGAATATGTGTGCCAATATTAGTGTAGAATCCTCCTCTGTCTCCCTAGAAACTCTCTCTCCAAACCCTCAAGAAATTCTCCTCTTTCTCTCTTCAAAAAATTGCCTCTCTCTTGTGCATAATGAACCCCTCTCCAAGTCGATCTCCTTTTTACTCAATCAGCAAGTGAGAAACCCTATCTCCATAAGGAAGTAGGTCCAATATTGATCCTCATACACCTTATGAGATCAATGGTCAAAATTAAAATATCATAACTTAAATTATTTCTCACTTTAACTTTATTAAAAGTACTCATTAAGTCAACATTAAAATATAACCCATTTAATGCACTTTTTCCTAAGTACAATTTTAACAAAAAGATTAACCCATAAACTTGGATAAGTTTCATTGTCCTCCTCCATGCTAGGATGTCATGCATGGTGAAGACCTTTCTTGCTATCCAATCTCAACAAGGATTGGATAGGGCATATGGTTATTTACTTTAAGATTATTAATTAACACTTTTGGATTCCCTAGATTTTTCTACAACCTCAATCTTCACAACCATATGACATGAAGCTTATCAAATGGGTTTTTTTGTTTTTCCTAGAATAAAAATATATTATTTTTTAATGGTTTTTCGCAAGACTACAATTGACTTTCCAACCCCATGAATCCTTGTTTCCACACTATAGTTAAAATTGAGCTTGTGATGAAGGTCAACTTCCTATAACTAAAAAATATTATTTTTATGGGTTGTTCTCAAGACTAAAATTGACTTTCCAACTCCATTAATATTTTTTTCCACACTATAATTAAGTTCCAATTGAGCTAGTGATGAAAGTCATCTCCAAGATATTTGTACAAAATAAATTTCTTTAAGATGTTATTGCCATGCACAAAATAAAGTGAGGTGATATGAATAGATTGGATTATCATAACCTTACCCTTATCAATGTTTATTGTCATTACACAACTAGCACAAAAATATCTAATAATAGCACAAAAAGATAATAATAAAGACTATTCTAGCCAAAGTAGTGAGAGTGCAACATGCTTTCTCTAAACACAAGTCTCTAAATTGTCAATATAATTCACATATAAATGAAAAAAATGTAGGGGACATAAGAAATCCTGGCTTAGCAACCATATTGCAAGTAATTTATTCTCATGAGCCATCATTATTCTTGAACTTATCAATTACTTTCTCATACAATATTATCACAATATCCCTCAACCCAAAATGAATCTTTAGATATTACAAACTCTTCCACATGTTGTTTCTAGGCAGTGTGTCAAAAGATTTATAATTCAATGAAGCCATAAAGGAGGAGAATTTTATTATATATTAACACATATTTGTGATCATCATAAGAGTAATTATATGGTCAAAGGTTGAGGCATAGCTTCAAAAACTATCTTGGCCTCAAGAGTCCTCCTATTGTTACTTTTTAACTAAAAACTAATCTTCTTCTCCCAAATAATTACATGTGCAACTTGCCTAAAAGAGGGACTATCATAATGATCCTATAATTTGAGGGGGTACTTTGTGACTCGAGGGAGTAAAAACTGAGGTGAAGGATGAGAGTGAAGATGAAGAAGAAATGAATGCTACCAAATAAGAGCTAGAAGAAGAGGGTTCCCCATACGAAAGAATGATATTAAGAGCCATAACAAGTTTGGGAGGAAAACACAGAGTTAATTCCCATGTGTATGGAGGAAGCCTCAACCCTAAAAATTGATCGATTCAATAGGGGAGATGGCTAATTTCTTTGAGTTTGAGGAGATGGATGATCCCAAGAGGGCACGATTTGCATATACGAATTTGAAGAGCCATGCATCTTTTTGGTAGGATAAGTTGCAGTTAGATAGGAAAATGAATGGGAAAGTGAATATCAAGCATTATGACATATTGGTGGTGAAGTTCAAAAGGGAATTCAACCCTGTAGATTACTCTTTGTAATTGTTGAGAAAATCGTAGAACTTGAAGTGAATGGAGTTTTCAGATTTCTAAAAGATATCAATTCAATCATGTTAGAATGAGAAGAGCCATGAATCTATTGCAAGGTATGTGAATGGTTTTTTTTTTTTTCTGTCTAAGATAATTTTAATGTCTTAAGTTGTAGATAAATTTTGGAGGCTTATTAGTTAGCCTCATGATTAGCCTTAAGAGTTGAGGAGATTTTGTATAGAAAGAAATAGACTTTCATGAAGAGAAGAAGTTGAGGGGCTAAAATATGACAACCAAGAGAGAAGAGAGGTGAAGATGAGGTTAGTGCCAACATCGTAGTTCAACTTGTTGGAGGGACATATGATGCAAATAAAGGTGGAGGTTTAACCGAGGGTAGAGGTAGAGGTTTAACCGAGGGTAGAGGTAGAGGTAGAAGATTTGATGGAATCCATTTTAGATGTAGAGGTCATGGAAATAGGGCATATAAGTCTCTAGTGAAAGAAGAAGACACGATGAAAGAGAAAATGTTGTTGAAGTAGAGGAATCAACAACATAATAAAAATTTATTACAATGTAGTTAGAGCAAGGAGAGAATTTGATGTCAATGAAAGAATTTTTGTAGTCCGAGAAGCAATTTGCAAGGGAGACAGAGTAGAAGAAGAGCATCTCTAAGATCAAATGAAAAGTGAGAGGTAAGTGTTGTAACTTAATTGTAGATGGAAGTAGTGTGGAGAATTAAATTTCTACTAAAGTAGTGTAGAAGTTGAATTTGAAGTATACACCTCACCCAAATGCATACAAGGTATATTGGTTGTAGAAAGGGCATATATTTAATGTGGATGGGTATTATGAGATTGACTTCCATATCATAGGTTATAGAGATAGAGTGAGGTGTAATGTGTTTCCTATGGATGCATTTCATATTTTGTTGGCGAGACTTTGGCCATGATGGTAGAAGAAATAGTTATCAGGTGAAGAAGGATGGTAAGAAGTATATGTTTCGTCCTATGAATGAAGGAGATGACACTAGGAGAGTTGTGTTCAATTTAGTTATAATATTCTTCTTTATTTTTGTCTTTCACATGTCCAACTCTCCAGTGTCTTGCTATGTCCCTACTCAGGTTTATTTCCTCAATTCTACTCATGATAAATTTTTATCTCTTCTTAGGCTCTCCATTGGTTTGGCTCCCTTCCCTCTTTTTCTGCAACTTTTGATCTTTCTACAACACTCTTATGTGCTTCCCTAAGTAGTCCCTCTATCTCAGATCTCCATTTTACCAAAATAAATGAACTTATGACCTCTTCCTCAACCACTTAGCTCTATGGGACTTATTAGAACAATTCATTATGCCTTAGCTCCATGAAATTTAACTTGCACAAAGAGAACAAATGAAAAAAATATCCTAAGGAAGAAGAAGTCATCCTCTTGAAGAGAAGAGGAACCTATGATAATTCACAATATTTTCATTTATGCTACAAATTCTTCAAGAATATGTTATTATCTCACTAGGATTTCCATAACCTTTTTTTGTTTCTCCTTAAGCGAGGTTTCACCCTTTGTTTTAGGAAATTACTTCCATCATTCTAGAAAGTATCGTTGGGTCGGCACTTATACTGTATGCAATCAGAATATGCACTTCCTCTTATAATTCTTAATTCCTTTCCCATCTTCCTAAGTTTTCTTGGTCATGTTTCCTAGGTGGATTTTGTTTTACTTTCCCCATGTTCTTGCTATTCGGTTTTCTGTGAACTTCTATTGGACACCAAAAAATCAATCTCAAAAGATCAATCTCCCCCTCATATTTCCTATTGGGTTTCCTAGACTCAAGGATTTCCCCAACTTTTAGTGGCTTATATGTGTTCATCGAGTTTCCTACCCTCATGTTTCTAGATTTCTCCTCCAAGCTAAAAATAACTGGCCTTATTTCCTTGATTTTCACTCGATGAAATGCCATCACTCTTACTTAGTGGATGATCTCGTCTATTTGTCAACATGATGGTCTTCCCTTTTCTTAGTACTAACGTTTTGGGCTGCTAGTTCATCCTATGAAGGAAATCCTCTTTGTTTTCCACAGAGCATCTCACCCTTAATGAGCATTACTTATCCATTTACTTTGTGGGGTTCGTGATCAATGATTTTCCTTCTCTATGCTTAAATTTTTTTATTCCATTATGCTTGACAATTTTTCCTACCATGTTCTTGGTGTTTGCATCTCATCCTTTCAAGCCTTGGTCCTCGAGCATTGATTTTACATGCCTCATCGAGTATTTACCCTCTATGCTTCAGGACTAGACACTTAGTCACTCAAATCATCTTTATCCGATAATACAACATAGTCAAATTTTATCCTTTTACCTTAATCATCGAGCATGAAAATGTGAGAGTAAGTTTTATCTTACTATTTTGCTGCCAATGTTTCTCCAGAATTATGTTACTACCAAATACTCTTGTTGAGAGAACAAAAATTATGTATTGTAATCCTTTAGTTACTATAATACATCGAGTGTGCTTTAGGGTGTGGGGTTTTTCTCCTGAAGGGTTTTCCCCCATATATCATGTTGTTAATGGTTTTTTATTCATTTCATTTGTTTGCAATTGTTATGTTTTAATTTCTACACATTCTTCTCTCATAGATTAGTTTAGGAACTGTATTCCACACCTCTAGTTCCTTTCATTTGGTATCAAAGCCTAATCACCTCAAATCCAAGGTGTTAGGGACAATGTAGTTTTATCTAAACTTTGTTTGAGCGGGAGCTTGTACATAATGAAATCTTGTTGTAGGGAAATGGTGAGAACATCTAGATTAGAAATGGAGAAGTCTAATGACACTAACTTTGAGTTGTGGAAGCTCAATATGGAATATCTTCTTGTAGATCAAGATCTATGGGTTCCAAACCCATTGGTATGCTAGATGAAGAGTGGGTGGTGTTGTAAAGAAAGGAAAGAATCCTTATCAGACTCTATTTGGTTGATTCAATATTGATGAACGTTTTTGAGGGAAAAAGACATCATCTCTCTCAAATAAGTTGGGGAATTTGTATCGGCTAAATCATTGGTTAATGAAATTTTTATGTGGAAAATGTGTTTTTCCTCGAAAATGTGTGTTGGTGATTGTGTAGTTGAGCATCTAAATGCATTTAATACTATTATGACCCAGATCTCAGTTGGAGTGAAGATGGATGAGGAGGATCATTGTATGACCCTTTTGTATTCTTTGTCAGATTTATGGGACAACCTGGTTATGGCTATTGGAAGCATTGTAAATACATTGGTGTTCAATGAGATTGTGGATACTTTAATCTCAAAGGAGATGAGGTGGAAATCTTCTAAATCCACCAATGAGGCCTTGGTTGTTCGTAGAAGATTGAAGGAGAAAAGAAAAAAGAGAGAAAATGGCAAATCCAAATCCCATGAGAGACATAATTCTCCTCGAAAGTCTAAGGGAAAATGTTGGAACTGCAGAAAGGTTGGCCATTTCAGAAGGGACTGCAAGGAAGAAAAGAATAAGAATAAGAAGCAAAAGAATGATACGTGGGACTTGGTTGCATTTTCTGATGGACTGAATCTTGTTGGATGTAAATGGGTTTTCAAAAAGAAGATCAATTTAGATGGAAGTGTTGAAAAGTACAAGGCAAGGTTGGCTGCAAAAGGATATTCCCATGTTGAGGGGATATACTTTGGTGAGATATTTTTTCCGAGTTGCTAATTAAACATTTATTAGGTTCTTATTATATGTAGCAATAACCTTTGATTTATATATAGAACATATTGATGTGAAAATTGCATTTCTACATGGTGACTTGAAAGAGAAGATCTATATGACACGAAAATAACTCACTATGTTGAAAAAGGTAAAGAGTCATTGGTCTTCAAGTTAAAAATTCTTTAAATATGATCTCAAACAGTCTCCCAAAATTTGGTACCAAAAGTTTGATTATTTTGTGTTGATATTAGGATTTATGAGATCCAAATTAGATCATTGTGTGTATTACAAAGAAGATGGTGATTATTTCCTTGTTATCACTCTATATGTAGATTCAATATGTTATTCTTTGGTAATAGTAAGGATGTGATTTGTGATTTGAAGTATAAAATTTCAACACAATTTAATATGAAGGACTTGGGGGATGAAACATATATCTTACGAATGAATATTAGGAGATATAGAGAGAATAAAAGGCTTTGGTTGGGCCATACTAAGTATGTAAACTTTGTGCTACAATGTTTTCTTATGGAATATTGTAGACCATTGAGTGTTCCAATTTCTATGGGAACTAAGATTTCAGTTGAATGGTGTCCTACAACATCCACAAAGATGGAGGATATGGCATATGTTCCTTATGCTAGTGCAATTGGTAGTTTGATGTATGTTATGGTCTATACTAGATCAGACATTTCCCAAGCAATGGGATTCTTAAGTCGATTTATGGCTAATCATGGACATGAAAATTAGGCTATAGCAAAGACCATGTTCAGATATTTGTGAGGTAATTCCAAATATTCCATTTTCTACAATAATTATGTTTCAATGGATGGACCACACTTAGTGAATATACAGAGTTATGTTTATTTTGATTCAAAAGGGGATGTAGATAGAAGGTTATCTACGAGAATTTAAGTGTTTTAGTTGTTTGGTGGAGCAATGAGTTGTATGAGAAAACAAAAAGATATCATCACTTTTCAACTACACATGCATAGAGTATATGGAAGCTACTCGTGCCTATAAGGAGGCCATTTGGCTTATGAAACTCTATTCAAAAGTAGGGATAAGTCAAAAAGCTATTATAATTCAATGTGATAGTAACAATGCCATTTTTCTAACTAATAACCAAACCTTTCATGCAAAGATAAAGCATAAAAATATCCAGTACCATTTCATTAGAGACATGGTAGAGGATGGGAAGGTGATACTAAAGAAAGTTGACACCTTGCACAATGTTGCAAATGCATTGATGAAACAAGTGAGCACAAGTAAATTCAAGTGATGTTATGAGTCTATAGGCTTTATGGGACCTAGAAATTAGCCTGCAGTATGATGCATTCTGCCTTGTACCCTTGCAAGGTATATGACAAGTGGGAGAATGATGGCACATGTGTGTCATACAACTTGTACTGCTACAATGGAGCATAGAATATTGCAAAGCTATAGCAGAGGAGAGACTATTGAAGTGATGTAGTAGAGGAGAGACTATTGGAGTGTTGTAGTAGAGGAGATATAATATTGTAGTGCCATAGTGGAGTAGGGAGTATTGCAGTGTTGTAGTGGATCATACTGGCAGAGAGCGGGGAATAACCTGATGGTTTTCAATAAGTAGAAAAACCATAAATGGTTTATGACTTTATTTATGCTTATTTATTTAGTGCAAGGTTGGAGGAAACGTGAGAGTAAGTTTTATCTCACTGTTATGCTACTGATTTTTCTCCAAAATTATGCTAGTGATGAATACTCTTGTTGAGAGCATAGAGACTATGTATTGTAACCATTTCCAAAATTATGCTAGTGATGAATACTCTTGTTGAGAGCATAGAGACTATGTATTGTAACCATTTAGTTAATGTAATACATTGAGTGTGATTTACGGTGTGAGGTTTTTCTCCTGAAAGGGTTTTCCCCATGATATCATGTTCTTAATGGTTTTCTATTCATTTCATTTGTTTGTAAATGTTATGTTTTAATTTTTGCATATTATTTTCTCATAGATTATTAGTGTAAGAAGTGTATTCCACAATTATACTTCCTTTTAGTCATCATCTATCATTTAATTGACAATTTTCTAGTAAAGTGTGATGTGGCACTCTTATGAGAAATCCCCCCTACATGCATGTTGAATTCTCCTTGGATCAGGTTTCCTTCGATCCAAGAAAGAAGGAAAACAAATGGACACTAACTTCCCCTTAAGACTAATTTATATGTTCATTAATGAAATCAGAAGAGAGAGAAAGATGAAAAGGTAAATGGCTTACCTTTTTCGTTTTGGTTGTCCTCGCTGTTGAATTTGATCTCCAAGCTCCTAGTACAAAAGTATCCCTCCAACAAGAGACAAACCAATCCTCTTCTGCTACTATATATCGTTAGACGAAAGTATATTTATCTATGCTGGACTTAAACAATGATGCTCTGAACTACTCCTCACAAGATCACATGTTTGATATTCCCAAGTCCCCCCCTTTTCACCTTGGAATGCACTCATTATATAGGAGTTGGAGGCTTAACACCATGGCACTCACTAGATCCACTAAATTGGGATTTCCAAGATATTTAGGGAGAAAATATCTCTAAGGATTTTAGGGAAGAAATATTTCTTAAGATCCATCAAATTAAAATATTGGTTTGATAAAATCTCTCAAGCATCCATGAGACTCTCAACTTTTCCTTGAAAGTAGGAAACTAGATGTGAAGTGGATAATATTTTGACCTTCATATGATAAATTTCTCCCCCAACATTCTAGGGATCATGAAAAACACTCCCTCACTAAAGCATGATACACATGATTCAATTTACATGTTTTTTTGTTAAGTGTCATGTGTCAAAAGCTTAACAACATTATTGCCTACATGTTTCTTGTTAAGTGTCATGTGGCAAAAGCTTAACAACAACATTGCTCTCGGATGTTGGAATTAGATAGCGTGATATTTTCATTCTGGAATTAAATAAGGTTCATTCAAAAAGAAACCGTTGAAGTCAAGAACAAGATGGCTTCAAGTCAATTTCTATCACGAATTGGCAAATCTTGTATTGCAATTTTGGACATAATTTGGCTTCGTGTGATAACCAAGTTACTTATTATATTTTGCTATTGTTTTGAATGTGCAACACGTTTCTATTTTTCAAACAAACTTTTGTTTTTTTGGGTCGTTGAAGTGGGGTTCAATCCGTAAAAGAAAAATATATGAAAGAAGATGAGAATGGAATCCATTCTCGTACAGTTCACATCAATCTACTTTTAAACGGCAGCTATCAGATCATTTCGTTCATATTATTTAAGATCTCACGTTTCGCCAAAATCAATCCGGACTGCACTTACTGCACGGGGATGGTATTATTTGAGATCTCAATGTTTCGCCAAAATCAATCCGGGATTCCGGACTGCAATTAGCTGCACGGGATGGTCATCACCCAAGTGCCTTTGCCGACAGAATAATGCATTCAAAGTGTTGGCCCTGCGTCCCAAAATTCAACTCACCAGGCGGCCAGTCCTCAGAGGCCCATCCATTTCCCAATAGTACAGTTATTGTACTATTGGAATCGTATAGTTCCAAATAATTTTTTAGGGTTGCCTTTTTTTTTTTGTATGCATGTGATTCTTTGCTTAATGCTGGGTAGCAGGTTGTCTTTTTCACTTGAGAATATATTTAGATGTTAACTTTCAATTAACCCTCAGTTGAATAAAACCATAATTTAAAATTAGCATATAAATCAATATTAGCATCACATATTAATATTCTTCATTATATCCACAAATTAAAAAATTAAAAACTAAAGTAACTTATTAACACAGATTATTTATTAACTTGATTACCACTTATCAACCAATATTAGCGTCACATATCAATATTCTTCATTATATCCACCAATTAAAAAATTAAAAGCCAAAGTACCTGATTATGATCTAAAGTAACATAAAGTAAGATAAAGCTTTCATTACAATAAATACTGCTACTTTCTGTTTTGTCACAAGCCCTGAAAGGGGCAATTCAGTTCAATTAAATTCAATGGAGATGCTGAGCTTTAGAAACATAATGATGCAAATAGAGCCTGCGCACGAAGCCACATGCACTCACTTCCCGGACTTTTCTGTCTCAGGGTAAGCACATAATTAATATTATAATTTATTCTTCAGCCCTTGCTCAGTAACAACCCCTGCAATTTCAACAATGCTCATAATTTTCAGGGAACGTCATGGATGGGATTCCACTGATATTAACAAAATAGTTTGCACGTCTGGTAATGATTCTCAGAGCTCTTGTCTGAAGAAAGAAGGCACGGCATTTTATTTTCTATCCAGAAGACCACCAGAAATGGATTGACGACGTTAATAATTACAAGAAGCTGCATGAAGAAGAGCATATGTATTGGGTTCGATCCCTGGAGGAGGTTCAGAAACCAACGCCATATTGATCTCAGTACTTATATTAGCTCGGATTAACACCAATATTGATTTGAATACCTATATTAGCTCAGATTAACACTATTTAGAGCACGTAAAAACTAAGTAAAAATGTTATACAGGCCGCTATGATATCAAAGCGTACATTTTTTGGTGTTTAAATATATTTATTTTAATGGAAATTGTATGTCGTTTTATTTGTATAATACTTTTATTGAAAATGCATTTTACTGAACGATCACTTTAGTGAATGAATAATCTAAAATAAAAATTGTTAGAATAAAGCTTACTTTAGTAAGAGATAACTGTTGTAACTGTGAGTTTCAACCATTACTGTGAGTTTCTAGGTTTACTATTATTAGCTAATCAGATCCACTTAAGTCAGTGATCTGCATGCTATATATGTAACCTCCATTTGTTTGTTAAGCAAGGAAAACGTTTTGTGTTGTGTGAATTAATTCTTCCAATTTTATCTTGGTATCAGAGCGAGAAGAAAAGAGACGGATCGGAGATCGTTTTGAGGAGGACCCAACTGCTGAGTTTTGTGTGGAGCGTCCCTGTTCAGCTGTCCAGATTGTTCTTGCGCGATCTGCTGAAGAGGTTGCTGCTCGCTTCCAGCATATGCGTGGAGAGTTTGTTGCGGTGAGTTTAATTTCGGATTTGCATGCATGAGCGTGGAGGTAGTTTGCATGCATGGACTTTGCTGCGTGAGTTTAATTTTGAATTTGCATGCGTGAGCGTGGAGGTAGTTTGCATGCATGAGTGGAGTTTTGAAGTGTGAGTAAAATTCACATGCTTGGGCATGCATGAGTGGAGTTTTGAAGTGTGAGTAAAATTCACATGCTTGGAGTGAAGGCAAATCGGAATTGCATAAATGAGTAATGAGTTTAAGTGGTAAAGTGTGGTAAATATATATATTGTTTATATATATTTTTATTGGGTCGTGGCTTATTCCATGTGGATAAAGTTAAATGCATATGTATAAAGTGAAGTTATAAATCTTTTATTAAAGTGGGTAAGAGATTTAAGGGTGAAGGAAGGAAACCGGAAGTTAGTTTACATTCTCAAGTTGCACTATACTTCAAAGGACAATGCACCAAGCGTGCAATAGATCTCTCCATGATGTATGATTACCTCACTAAGGAGCTGCGATTCGCAGCAAATGGCCATTGAAAATATTTCAACTTTTGGTATCTCCGTGTGGATAGATATGAAGGAAGTTGAACCACCATAAACTGTCACTGCCCTGCTTTTTTACTTATATACGTATGTGTGGTGTGTTTAAATTCTGCTTATGTGTGTTAGATATATTATATGTGTGTGAGAGAGTGTGTGATTTTATTTGTAATCAAATGATGAAGAACCACCATTGAACAGTAGCATATGTTAAAGCTAGTGGTTCTCGACGCTCTTCGGTGCCAAGAGAACACATCATTGGTTTGAGTATGTGTACAAGTCCGTTATACACTGGTGGATCTTGTTGTTCTTCTGCTTCAAAGTCAAAAGTTACATGTTACCTTGTTGTTTTGTAATGTGCTATTGTCTAAGTGTTTATGTAAAATAAGAACTTGTATCTTGATGCAAGATGGTAGCCCCAGCTTCAAGTACAATGTTTTTATTGAAGTCAACTTGAAGGAATGTTGAAGCATTCAAAGATTCAAACCTGCTTCTATATAATCAAGGGATGGTACCAAAAGCAAAAATCCTAATGTGATGAAGGCAAGTTCATAGAATGCATCAATAATTGTCAACTTTTATCACCGAAGCCCCGATGAGCCGAAGCTGTCAAATTGTCCAAGTATACAAGTGCAAGAAAGATGGTCAGAGGCCTTTGACTTTATGTGTGCCAGTCGGTAGCTCAAGAAAAGGAAGAAGAAAGATGAAGCACGTAGGATTGGCAGAGTGAGTTTCAAAGGTTTAGGGAAGACCGGATCGCATGCATTGCATGAAAGTTCTGTGTTGTAATGTTTTAAAGTTGTATTGGTAAAAAGTAAGCATTAAGGGAGGGTGTTAGAATAAAGCTTACTCTAGTAAGAGATAACTATTGTAACTATGAGTTTCAACTATGACTGTTGTAACTGTTAGTTGTGAGTTTCTAGGTTTACTATTATTAGCTAATCAGATCCACTTAAGTCAGTGATCTGCATGCTATATATGTAACCTCCATTTGTTTGTTAAGCAAGGAAAACGTTTTGTGTTGTGTGAATTAATTCTTCCAATTTTATCTAAAATTTATAGATATTTTAAAATAAAATAATAATGAAAGTTTTGATTAAGAATACCAATACAAATAATTTTTAATTAATGTTTCTAAATAAAATAAAATAATAGAAAAAAAATTAAAAATAAAAAAAATTATAGAAATAAAAAAATTTGAGTTAACTTTTATAAATAAAAATAAAATAACAAATAAATAAATTTTATCAAATACATGTCTAAATAGAAGGTTTATCAACAATGATACTATGCATGAAAACTACCATCTTCACATAAGTATTTCTTCATATAAGTATTAATGAGTATGACTTTAGTTGTAATGGGATTATTTATTTTTATTATATTTTTTTTTAGGTTACAAAGTTTGGGATTATTTTTCTCATTTTAAGGATGATACAATTTTCAATATACAAGGTGGATCAACAATATGGTTAGAAGCCATTACAATACTATGCTGGTTAAGAGATCAAATGTAGTTTGTGGGAATTGAACCTAGATAAGGAAGACAATTCCTCCCAACCAACTAAATCCAATTGACACAATTTTTATCATATATGTGAATGATCAATTTTAGTTTATTAAATTTAAATGTTGAAAATAATTTTTTTTCAATATATCACTTATTTAATAAAATAATTGAAAATAAAATTTTAAGTGTTTCTTCTTCAACCTTCTTCTTAATATCACAAAAAAATATAACATATCATTTCCTCCCAACTTTCTTCTTAATATCACAAAAAAAAAATATAAGGTATCATTTCCTCCCAAGTTGTTTTTAGGTGTATAGTTCATAAGAGTTTCATCTTATTTTAGAAATATATTATTTTTGATCTCTAAGATGCATAAATTAGAAAAATAATTTTACTTTCTACCTTAAGATTTATGATCTCCTTATAATAGATTAACTTTATCTTATGCTTAATTTCTTCATTGCACCACAAATTTTCCTTAAATATAGTTGTAATTGTACTTTTTATGGTATCACTATTTTGAAGAGAGACTCCCTTATTTATCCTCGAATGGTTAAGTCATGAATCCACATATTTAGTCTAGCCTCTCAAGTGACTTTTATTGGTATTGAGACAACTTTAGGAAGCCTTCAAATCTTCGACATGTTGATTAGTTTGTGATTGTACATTAAGTACCTTATCATAGCCTTCCTTTGTATGAAAAAACAAGGTATTCCCAAAAAGGAATAACACCTTCAATAACCACTTGCACAACCATATCAAAGATCAATACACTCATGTTTTTTACACGGTTAAAACCCTCAAAGAAAGAAATAGTCAACAACCCCAACCAACGTGGCCACTTGAGGCAATATATTAATGCAAAAGAAAAAAAAAATTACAAGAGAGTTTCTCACAAACGATCTTTAGCAAATGACCCTCCATGTTATTTAAATAGAGATCATAGATTAATCGGCTATTAATCCATGAATCAATGTAGCCATTAAGATAGAGGATAATATGAGTTGTTGGATTACTCTTTTTCTAAAACATATCGTGATCATCAGATTATATAACCACAAATGCATACTAAATAAACACTCTTTTACCTAAAGATATATTAGACCAAATTGAACCTAACTAAATCTTAAGTTTCTAAATGAGCATCCCCCCTTAAGAACAACTTGGGGTGGGATTGAAGGATTTACAAAGGTGACACAATAGGAGGAGGCATTAGAGTCTATCTTGGTGACAACCTCATGAACTCCTAACATAGATCGAAGTTTGGAAAAAAATTCTTCTATAAGAGACTTTGTGAAAATGTCTACAACTTGATCTTCTATAGGGAAAAAGAGCACTTCAATAACTTGACCATGAATGATCTTTCCGATGAAGTGCATTTGTATCTCAATATGTTTGTTACATTGATGCTGAAATGGACCTTTGGTGAGTTTGATGGCAGTCTAATTATCACACCAGAGGGTGGTCAGATGTTGTTATTGGAATCCAAACTCTAAAAGGATCCGTCAAATCCATAATGATTCTTAACTTGCATTAACTTCTACTCGGTACTATACTTATGTTGAAGAAAGAGCAATAGTCTTTTGTTTCTTACAAGCCCAAGTGACATGTCTAGAACCAAGGATGAAAACATAACCTACAATAGATTATCGATCATTAGGGTCGTTGGATCAATCTAAATCAATGATACCTGTTGATTATTTGGGTTGATTTTCATTGATGTCAACCCTTGAAGAAATTCCGATAGAGAATTCTGGTAGCACAAAGGTTTGGGTAATGGACCCAAGTTTGTTTGATGTATAATGGTATGAGTTTTAATATCTTTGAAGGTGAGACTATTCTATATGGATAGTACATGTCATGTCATTTCCGGTGGTATG
The DNA here is from genome assembly GCA_010110895.2 of Picea sitchensis. NCBI lineage: Eukaryota > Viridiplantae > Streptophyta > Pinopsida > Pinales > Pinaceae > Picea > Picea sitchensis. Next base: position 140,128 of record SNQJ01S0008652.1, on the reverse strand, counting down.
TGGAACGTCACATAACTCCTCACGGTTAGAGAGTTATGGTCATGTGAAGTTGGAGAACCCTCATGAGTTGTCTAGAAGCCCCAAAAGGTCAAAGTAGTCAAAGTGGTTGCAAAGAAGAAATTATTTAAATAATAAAGTGAAGTGATGAGTGTACTATAAGTCAAAGTGGATACAAAAGAAATTATTTAAATAATAAAGTTAATGTAGAAATTACTAAGTGGAAAAGTGGTTAGAAGTGGGTTAGTCCTAAAATAAGAAAAGTGGTTTAAGATGGTTAGAAGGTAACCCCTTCAGGAAACTACATAAAAGTATAAATAAGAGGCAAGGGTTTCTCATTTAATTACACTTGAGCATATTGAATATCTACATGTGACTGAGGTAACCAAAGGATATCTAAGGCAAATTTCAGAGGGAAGGTGAAGTAAAGAAGACCGAAATTCAAGGCAGGATAAATTATTTTGATGATTCTTTCTAAGGTATGTTATTTACAAGTCATCTCACCATTTTCGCAATAAATTTTGTGCTATAATGATTCAGACCGCAAAATTTGGAGGGCGTTGAGGAAACATATCCAAGTAGTTGTGATCAATATTTCATCTTTTGGGTCATTGTATTTTTGGAGTTACACTCCGTGGAAAATAGGGTTTGTGGCTAGTCCTGAAACTATTCTAAAACATGTGTTTCGGGTAAAAACGTCATAATTTTTTCATAACAGATCCAAATTCAGTAATACCAAATGTATTGGTTAGATTACAGTCTGTAGTATTATGTGTACCATTTTCAGATCCATACAACAAATATTTTGTGCAGGGCACGCTCTATAATTTCACTCTCTAGAATAATCCAGAATTCAACAAGGTATGCCATTTTTGCTATAACTCCTTTTCTGAGAGGTTCAAAGTAGTGAAACATGGAGGAATTGCATAAAAGACACTAAAGAACATTGTGTACTATTTTTATATATTTATTCATTACAGGTACATAGTTATGATTATTTCAAGTTTAGGGTTGTTGACTAATCCAAAATTAGTCATGTGAGACTAAAGTAAAGTTTGATGAAAAATGATAGTCTCTTTTTGTTAAAGTTAATGAAGGTTTGTAGGTATGTGATCATATACACCGGGTCTATTACATAGTTACAAATCAGATTTGGATGATGAAATTGATGAGAGATTTTGGTTGAAGTACATGTTGGGTACATGGTTGAGACAAGTAGTTGATGAGTTGGCACATACATGAGCTGTATAGTTGATGATGTTGGTACATCTTGATGATTAATAGTTTATGTGTATTTGATGCATCATTGGTACATATTTGGTGCATGGTTGATGTACTCGTTGATGGTACAGGTTGAAGTATAGGTTGGTGCATGGTTGATGCACTTGTTTATGGTATAAGTAGAGGTACAGGTTGGTGCATGGTTGATGCACTTGTTTATGGTATAAGTAGAGGTACAGGTTGGTGCATGGTTGATGCACTTGTTTATGGTACATGCGGATTTCAAGTTATTGGTACAGGTTTTTTGGTGCAGGTTGATTGGTACAGGTTTACATCATTATATCTTACAGTGATAGTGTAACAATGGTTCCATCATTCTACATATATTTCAGGGCAGTTGGACGGGGCAAGGACATGTGGTTGTAGCCGGAGAACATAGGGGGTTGTAGCCTCTCTCTGGTTGTAGCTAGAGAATTGGGGAGTTGGAGCTTCCCTCAGGTCATAGACTAAGAAACTAGGGGGTTGGATCCTCCTTCCACTTGCAGCTGGAAAACAAAGGAATTTGGTGCTTCCAATGAATGTAATTCTTAAAGACATATAAGAAAAAACATTCTGTGTTTTTTTCCCGCTTTGGATTTTCACGTAAAAACACTGGTGTACTGTGTATGTGTATTATTGCTCATTTGTTCATTGTTTATTTACTCTACAACTATTGGATGATAATGCTACATTGATAACACTTGCATTTTGTGGTTAAAAAGGATTCAATTTCTCTATTACTGATTCACCCCCCCTCCCAGTAATCCAATAATTGGTATTAGAGCAGGTTCATTCAGAAATCAGTTTAACCACTGGAAGGAGATCATGGATTATTCTAAGAATGGAGTACCATTGTTTAATGGCCAGAATGGGTTAAATTATGAGATATGGGGCAAAAGCACGAAAGTTTTTTTACAGGCACAGGGGCATTATATTCTTCTATCAGTCATTACAAGATATGATAGTTCAAAAAGAGAAAAGAATACAACCAAGAAGGAATTGAATAAGAATAAAAAAATAGCAATGGATTTCATCTCAGAATGATTACCTAATCGGGTAAGATAAAAGGTTGGTAAATTTTCATCAACCAAAGAATTTTGGGATAAGTTACATGACATATATTCTTCACCCATAGCAGATTCATAAAATGCCAAAGAAGATGCAGGTACAGATCAAGAATAAATATGTTCACCATGTCAAACAATTTCATAAGATGAAGAGTACATAATCAACAAAGGTATGTTGTTTTTATTTAATTGTGAAAAACACTGACATCTTGAAGTAGAATGCCATGAAGGAAATGAGACAAAAAAAACTAATTGAAAAAGAAGACAATTATGAAGCAGAATTGATTAGTTCTTTAGATGAACTAAGAAAAGAAAGAGAATAAAACATGTCACTCAAGAAAGAATCGATGAAACAAAAGGAAAGTGTTCACATTTTTGAAGAAGACTAACAGGTCATCGAGAACTTAAGAACTCAGCTAGAAGATGCCATAAATATCGAATAAAATCTTGAATATAAAAAGTGACATTTGGAAGCCAACATAGCAACACAGAAGGAAGAAGCAGAAATGAGAGAGAATATATTGACAAATCATCTTAAGGAAAGAACTAACGATCTAAACCAGCTTGAGGCAGACTTTGGTCAAGAAGAGAAAGGACTTGTAGAAGAAATAATCACATTAAAAATCCATCTTGAAGAAGTGAAAAGAACAAAAGAAGTCATGAAGTCTCAGATAATGAAAAAAGAAGAAGAGGTTGAGAAGCTTGAACAAGAAGTTATCACATTGAGAAGTAAAATTGTCAAGCTCAGCAAGAAAGTTGAAGAGACAAAAACATCCACATCAGTCATAGAGAATGAAGAGAAGCACTATAGGTTGCTAGAAAAGAAGAATGAAGAAAATAGACAGAGTTATGCAGAAGTACTCAAAGGAAGGAATCATGGTCAACCAGAATCTAAGAAAAATATTGAAGATACATCTTCAAGAAGACCATCCATGTTCAAGCCACAAATAAGCTTCAATCATGATCATGATCAGTCAAGGAAGAAATT
>SNQJ01S0008652.1:100254-126425 GCA_010110895.2 Picea sitchensis | reverse complement strand
TAAGAGATTTTAAAAGGTAAATAATAAAGTGAAGTGATGAGTGTATTATAATTCAAAGTGAATACAAAATAAATTATTTCAATAATAAATTTAATAGAGAAATTAGAAGTGGCTTAACCCTAAAATAAGGAAAGTGGGCCAAGTGACCTAGAAGATGTTTTTAAGGAAGCTACCTAGAGAGTATAAATAAGAGGCAAGGCTCTCTCATTTTAATCACACTTGAGCATATTGAATATTTATAGGTGTCTGAGGTAATCAAGGATATATAAGCCAAATTTATGAGGAAAGGTGAAGAAAAGAAGGACGAAATGCAAGGAAGGATAAATTCTCTTGATGGTGCTTTCGAAGGTATGCTATTTACAGGTCATCTCACCATTTTCGCTATAAATTTGTTTCTATAATGATTCAGACCATGAAATTTCTATTCCATTGAGAAAATATATCCAAGTATATTTGGTAACAAATTAATCTTGTAGGTCATTGTGTTTTTTGGAGTTACACTCCGTGGAAAATAGGGTTTGTGACTAGTCCTGAAATTAGTCAAAAACATGTGTTTCGGGTAAAAATGTCATAACTTCTTCATAACAGATCCACATTCAGTGAGACCAAATGTGTTGGTTAGGGTATATTCTTTAGTATGTTTTGTAACAGTTTCATATCAATTCAATGAATATTTCATGCGGGGAATGCTCTACAAGGTCGCTCTCTAGAATAAGCCAGAATTCAACAAGGTATGCCATTTTTGCTATAGCTCCTTTTTTGAGAGGTTCCAAGTAGTGAAACCTAGAGTAATTGCACAAAACACATTGAATAACATTGTGTATCATTTTCATATCTTTATACATTACATGTTCAAAGTTATGATTACTTCAAGTTAGGGTTGTTGACTAATCCAAAACTAGGCATGTGAGACTAAATAAAAGTTTGATGAAAATGTTAGTCTCTTGTTGTTAAAGTTAAGGAAGGTTTGTAGGAATGTGATAATATACACCAGGTCTATTACAGAGCTACAAATCAAATTTGTATCATGAAATTGATGAGGTCTTTTGGTTGAGGTACATGTTGAGTACATGGTTGAGACAACTAGTTGATGAGTTGGCACATATATGAGGTGTATAGTTGATGATATTGGTACATATTGATGATTCATAGTTGATGAGTAGTTGACACATGATTGTTACATACTTGGTACATGGTTGGATGCACTTGTTTATGTTACAGGTTGATTACAGGTTGTTTGGTACAGGTTGGTGCATGGTTGATGCACTTGTTTATGGTACAGATTGATTACAGGTTGAAGTACAGGTTGATGCATGGTTCAGATTTATTGGTATAGGTTTATAGAGGTATATCTCATAGTGATAGTGTGACAGTGGTTCCATCATTCTACTTCTAATTCAGGGTGGCAGGACAGGTGGTTGTAGCCACCTTCCAGTTGTAGTCGAAGAACATAGGGGGTTGTAGCTTCCTTTTGGTTGTAGACAGAGAATTGGGGAGTTGGATCTTCCGTCAAGTTGTAGCCTGAGAAACTAGGGGGTTGGAGCCTCCTTCCAGTTGCAGCTGGAAAACAAAGGAAGTTAGTGGTTCCAATGAATGTAATTCTTCAGGACATAAGAAAAAACATTATGTGGTTTTCTCCCGATTTGGGTTTCCACATAAAACACTGGTGTACTGTGTATGTGTGTGATTGTTTATTTCTTACTGCTCATTATTGGATAATAATTCTACATTGATATAAAATTTGAAGAAAAATGATTATTATTATGCTATTACTGATTCACCCCCCCTCTCAGTAATCCAACAAGAAGTAGAAGAGCAAGTTCAACAAGTGCCTCCAAAGACACCTAGCAAACGAGTACAAAAGAATCATCCTTCAGATCCGATTATCAGAAACAAGGATGCAGGAGTTGAGACTAGAAGAAGAATCCGTTCACCAGAACAAATTCACCTAGCACTCTTATCTACGATTGAACCAAACAGTTTTGAAGAATCCAGTAAGGATGAATTCTGGAATAAGGTCGTGGATGAAGAATTGGATCAAATAGATAAGAATGACACTTGGGAATTGGTTCCAAGACCAAAGAATAATAATGTGATTGGCACAAAGTGGGTTTTCATAAATAAATTGAATCAAGATGGACATGTTACAAGGAACAAATCTAGATTGGTATGTAAAGGATACGCATAGGTTGAAGGATTCGACTTTGAAGAGACATTTTCCCCGGTTGCCAGAATGGAACCAATCTGATTGGTCTTCACTTATGCATGCTCCAAGAATACTAAAGTATATCATATGGACATGAAATCATATTTTTTGAATGGGGAACTTGAAAAAGAAGTCTACATCGAACAACCAAAAGGATTTCAGTTGTCATAGAACGCAGCTTACATGTGCAAATTGAAGAAGGCCTTGTATGGTATAAAACATGCTTCTAGAGCATGGTACTCTAGATTGGATAAACATCTATAGCAGACATGGTTCAGAAAAGAAGTGTAGACAACAACCTCTACATCAAGGTAACTCAATATAGTATTTTATTAATTGAAGTTTATGTTGATGATATTATTTTTGGAAGTAATGATGACATGTTAAGCCAGAAATTTGCAAAGGATATGTAGAATGAATTTGAAATTTCATTACTCGGAGAACTATCCTTCTTTCTGGGTCTTCAGATATGTCAAATCCACCGAGGAATTTATATTTCTCAAACTAAGTATATCAAAGAAATGCTAAAGAGGATCGGAATATAATATTGCAAACCAATTACCACTCCTATTTAAACCAGTTGCAAGTTTATCAAAGATGATGATTCAAAGTCTACATACCAGAGGAAATACAGGTCAATGATTGGTAGCTTACTATAGGTGAAAACATCCAGACAAGATGTAATGCAGGCAGTTGGACAGGTGGCATGATTTCAAGCATCACCAAAGGAATCACATGTATTAGTAGTGAAGAGGATTTTATGCTCTTCACTGCTAATACATGCTCTTCTTTGACCTCTTCATCTTCAAGAAGTACCTGCCATCCTTCATGACTGTTGTCTTCATTGTTTCCTTCTGCATGTTCATGGAAGATTACATCTCTACATGCAAACACTTTGTGAGTAGATGGATCAAACAATTTATATTCTTTAAATTCTGAACAGTACCCTATAAAAATACATTTGATATCTTTAGCATCAAGCTTCTTCCTGTTCTCCTTTGGAATGTGTGCAAAATCCTTACACCCAAATATACTCAAATTATTAATTGTTGGTTTAGAATCATACAAGGCTTCGAAAGGAGTTTTATGATCAAGACACCTTGTTGGACTTCTATTCTTTAAATAAACAACAGTGTTAATGGCCTCAGCCCAAAAATCATTTTAGAGATTCTTACCTTTCATCATACTTTGTGCACACTCCACCATAGTTCTATTTTTCCTTTCCGTGACTCCGTTTTGTTGTGGAGTGTGGGGTACTATAAATTGTTGTACTATTACATGATCTTTGCAGTACTTGATGAAGTTGCCCAATCTGTACTCCCCCCCTTAATCTGAGCAAAGGATTTTGATGGGTTTTCTTGTTTGCTTCTCCACGATGTTTTTAAATTCCTTGAAGTATTCAAAAACATCACTCTTTTTATTGAGGAAATAAACCCATGTGTATCTTGTGTAGTCATCAATAAACAATAAGAAATAATAAGCACCTCCTAGAGACCTTGTCTGCATTGGTCCACAAACATCAGTGAGTACAATTTATAATAGATCTTTTTTTCTCCTATCAGGATTAGAGGGGAATTCATCTCTATGCATATTTCCTAATGCACAATCTTCACAAGAAACATATTCATTCTTCAACATAGGGAGTCCTTCAACCATACTTTGTTTTTGTAATAACAACAAATCATGATAATTAATGTGACCATACCTTTGGTTCCAAAGAGTTTCTGTAGGCATAGTCACATAAGTTAAAGCTTGATGATCCTTGCTAGTGACATCAAGTTTGTATAGGCCTCCAACTCTTACTCCTGAAGCAACAGTTCTGTAATGATCCTGCAAGTCCTTCACTATACAATGTGTCTTGAATAATTCGACCTTTAAATCCTGATCTGTAATGGTGGTCACAAAAATCAAGTTTTTTTTTATCCCAGGGACATACACAACATTGAAAATGTGTCTCACAGTACCATTCGAAAGTGTTACTAGAATATCTCCATATCCCTTGATTTGATAAGAGTGACCATCTCCAAGATAAATATGGGCACCATTATGTGTTTCTTTAAAGTTTGTATACCAATTCTTATTACATGTCATGTGAATTGAAGTGCCAGAATCAACAAACCATGCATCAACATTATCGATTTCAGCAGACAACACAACGTTCGACACAAACAATTTGAGATCTTTTGGTTCAATATTCGGGTTTTCTTCTACAAATTTTCCTGAATGTTTTCTATTTCTATGCGTAGCCTCATCATCATTTTTCTTCTTATAACATTCTCTGGCAAGATGCCGGGTCCTACCACAATAAAATCACTTAGGTTCATTTTTATTCAATGCCATACCTTGATTTGGCTTTGATTTCCTTTAAGATGAACTTCCTACTTTGCATCCTTTTCATGGTTTCCCTTTAGGGAATCTCTTCTTTGTCCATAGTGCTAAGTCTGAATTTCGAGGCTTTAGATTCGCGCGCCTCTCTTCCTCTTGCAAAAATATACCTGTCAGTTCCTTAAAAGTGGGATCTTTCTCCCTTGCTGCAAGGCCTGTTATAAACATTTGATAGTCCTCTAGCATTCCATTTAGGGAAATTGTGACAAGATCAATGTTTGAAATTTTTTCTCCTATATCTCCCAATTTATCTTTCATTTCTTTAAGTTTCCTAGGAAAATCACTGACATACTCATTTATATCCATTTTAATACTTAGCAATTTACTCTTTAGGAAAATAATGTGATACATATTATTAATTTGATACATATCTTTAAGTGCTTGTCATGTTTCACTAGAAGTCTTAACATCTCTAATATGTGGAATTATGCTATCTTTAACATACATTCTCAACAATACCTTGGCTTTGTTCTCCCGCTTATCCCAATATAGGATTGCTTCCACTATCATGCCTATAGCCGCATAGGGTCATGCATCATCTCCTTTTGTGATCGTCCATACGCCATAACCTTCCATCAAGGTTTGCATATTTAATTTCCAATTGATGAAATTCGATCCATCCAATTTATTGGCTTTGTTGAGGTAGGTTTCTGCCAACAGATTGACCATCTATCAAATCTACATAAAACTTAAGATTTATGAACAAATAGCTTTAGGAAACAGGGATCTCTCCTTCAGCTCAGATTCTCTCTTCTTCGCACACCTGTGTATGTAGATTTCTCACATAGATTTCCCTTGCACGAAGACAATGCACCAGTAAGGAAATATCAATCGTTGACGGTATCCCCACTGACTCTCCTTTGCTGCTCCATTGTGATATCCTCCGACACCGAAATTATCACTTTGAAGGAGCGACCATTGTTATCCTATATAAATTTAAATCCCATAATCATTCGGACACCATTGTTCATCAACTTGCCGAGAGTCATTGTATCCACGATACATCACCTAAGTATTTAGAGACAAGAACAAACTAGCAGCAATGTCAAATTATTCATCACAAAGGTTTTTAAAAGGAAGTTTATTTTCCATAAGATTCATAAAGAGACAATAGAGATATGAATTATGATTGGTACTAGAAATCGTAAGTAGAGACAAAAATCATGAGCAAATGCGGGGAAAATTTTGAGTTTCATAAGTGATTTTATTTTCAAAGTTTATTTTTAATAGATGTAAGATTGACATTAATAAACCCTATATTCATAATATTATCCTAGAGAACTAGGAAATCACTATGTCTAGGTACCTCGGTGACTTGGAAAATGAAGATATTTTCATAGGGATATTTGTTGTTCAACCTTATTAGAATAGAGGACAATGGAAATAGATGGTTCTCTCATGATTTAAGAGGCCCCACACTTTACAGACAAGGAAAGGATTAAGTGTAGGTGATGCTCAACATGGATGGTTGCCTAGATAGTTCAAGAATTTGTGAATCTTTAAGATTATGCCCTAAGGAGGATCACGAGACAACTTGATGGAGCAATGTGGATTTAGCTCAACATGGATGGTTGTCCAATAATTAGGGAGATTTGTAATTTGAGAGTTCGGGGAGATGGAATCTAAGAACTTGGTAATTCGGGTTGGGAGATATACATTTACAAGGCAGCTTGATGTACTCACTCCAAGCATTGTTTGTCAAATAGAATCATCTGAAAAATGATTTAGCTGATTTTTTTTTTAAGTGTACAATAACCCTTGAGAGGGGATGTTAGGATATAATGCTTACTTCATGAAATAAAATCATGTTTAGATAAGTGACTAATAAAATAATAGTTAGATAATGTTTACATAAGGAAGTTACATTGTAAAGGTAGAACAACTACTTAGTCATTGACATAAAAGGGGGTTAACCATTATGTATAACAAATGACTTCATTGTAATAAAACTATATATTTTACATGAGTCCACTAAGTCCATTCCTAATCATGTTTGCAAGCTTTCTTGTATATTAAGAAAAAAAAAAAACATTCTCACACTTACCACCACATTTTATCATACCTCCATTGGTTATTATGATTTGAAAAATGTGCAACCCATGAGCATAACAATGGGTTTCTTATGCAACTCAACAATGAATAAAATTGTGGTTTTTATTGTTATTGATTAAGAAAATCACATTCTATTCGTGATATATCTCAACCACACACTAAAATAGGAGCTAATATCGCTTTCATCTAACCTCCTAAAACCACTAAAAAATGCTACTCATGTAGAGACACTCTCTAGTTGACAATAATTAATACAATAACAAACTATGTGAATAAATATTATCACATAAGACAAGTATGAGTTAACTATTCCAATACTCTCGTTTAATGAGTACTTGTCTTATCCAATGAGATCTTCGTTATTTTAATATCTGCTACAATGAATGTTGTTACATATGAGAAAGATGCTGCCACACTATACATTCTTCATTTGGCCTGACCTGATATTTGTATCTCGTACCTTGAGAATAGAGTCACCACCATGTTGGATTACTAAGAGGGGGGGGGGGGTTGGTTGTGAATCTGGAATGAGAAATCTTTACCAACAATATTTATTAGTTTATCATCAATGTATCATCTATGAATGCATCCAATCATATATATCATAAGTGTTTAAACATAAGCAACATCACATCAACATCACATCAAGAACACAATACACCAATATTTACGTGGAAACCCAAATGAAACAAAACCACAAAATGTTTTTCTTATATGTTTATCAAAAGAAAACATTCATTGGAAGCACCAACTTCTGATTCTCCAGCTACAACTGGAAGGAGGATCCAACCCCCTATTCTCAGGCTCCAACCTGAAGGAAGCTACAACTCCTTGATTCTCTGGCTCCAACCAGAAGGAGGCGAAAATCCCCTAGGTTCTCCGGCTACAACCACCTTTCCTTGCCTTGTCCTGTCGCCCTGAAATATAAATGTAAACCAACTTTCACAGACTCTGCCATTGCCACAAACTCTGTCACTGTCACAAATCTATTACTGTCACTGTCATTGTCTTTGTCTATGTCGCTATCACAACTTTGTCACTGTCACTGTCACTATCTCTTTCACTGTCTCATCAACCAACTAAACATGTACCATACCATGCATCAAGTTTATACCAATATACATACTATCTCATGCATCAATTGTGAACCAAAAGATATATCAAAAATGAATAGTGAATCGTGAACTAGAGCATCAACCATGTACAACCTGTGTCATATACCATATCATTGAGAATTATGTATATTCATAAATTTGTGAATCTTGAGAATTATGACCTAACGAGGATCACGAGACAACTTGATGGAGCAATGTTGATTTATCTCAACATGATGGTTGTCCAATAATTAGGGAGATTCGTAATTTGAGAGTTCAAGGAGATGGAATCTAGGAACCTGGGAATTTGGCTTGGGAGATATACCTTTACAAGGAAGCTTGATGTACTCGCTCCAAGCATTGTTTGCCAAATAGAATCATCTGAAGAATGATTTAGCTGATGCTTTTTTAACTGTACAATAACCTTTGAGAGGGAATGTTAGGATATAATGCTTACTTCATGAAATAAAATCATGTTCATATAATTGAATAATAAAATAATAGTTAGATAATATTTAAATAAGGAATTACATTGTAGCGGTAGAATCACTACTTGGTCATTGACATAAAAGGGGATCAACCATATTGTATCAAATGACTTCATTGTAATAAAACTACATATTTTACATTAGTCCACTAAGTCCATTCCTAATCATGTTTGCAAGCTTTCTTGTATATTTAGAAAAATAACAAACATTCTCACACTTACCGCCACATTTTATCATACCTCCATTGGTTATCATGATTTGAAAAATGTACAATCCATGATCATAACAATGGGTTTCTTATGCAACTCAACAATGAATAAAATTGTGGGTTTTGTTGTTATTGATTAATAAAATCACATTATATTCGTGATATAGCTCAAGCACACACTAAAATAGGAGCTAATATCGCTTTCATCTAACAACCTCCTAAAACCACTTCAAAATGATACTCATGTAGAGACACTCTTTACTTGACAATAATCAATACAATAACAAACTATGTGAATAAATATTATCACATAAGACAAGTATGAGTTAACTATTCCAATACTCCCATTTAATGAGTACTTGCCTTATCCAATGAGATCTTCGTTATTTTAATATCTACTACATTGAATGTTGTTACAGATGCGAAAGATGCTCACACTACAAATTCATCATTTGCCCTGACCTGATATTTGTATCTCGTACCTTGAGCATAGAGTCACCACCATGTTGGATTACTAAGAGGGGGAGCGGGGGGTGAATCAGTAATGAGCAATTATACCACTTTTAACCACAATATATATATTATTTATCTTTACCAACAGTATTCAATAGTTTATCATCAATGTATCATCTATGAATGCATCCAATCATGTATATATCATAAGCGTGTAAACATAAGCAACATCACATCAACATCACATCAAGAACACAGTACACCAGTATTTATGTGGAAACCCAAATGGAAGAAAACCACGAAATGATTTTATTATATGTTTATTAAAAAAAAACATTCATTAGAAGCACCAACTTCTGATTCTCCAGCTACAACTAGAAGGAGGCTCCAACCCCCTATTCTCAAGATCCAACCTGAAGGAAGCTACAACTCCCTGATTCTTTGGCTCCAACCAGAAGGAGACTACAACCCCCTAGGTTATCCAGATACAACCACCTTTCCTTGCCTCGTCCTTTCTCCCTGAAATATAAATGTAGACCAACTGTCACAAACTCTGCCACTACCACAAACTTTGTCACTATCATAGCTCTGTCATTGTCACTGTCACTGTCTCTATCATTGTCTCTGTCTCTGTCTCCATCACAAATCTATCACTGCCACTATCACTATCTCTTTCATTGTCTCATCAACCAACTAAACCTGTACCATACCATGCATCAAGTGTATACCAATATACATATTATCTCATGCATCAATCGTGAACCAAAATATATATCAAAAATGAATAGTGAATCATGAACTAGAGCATCAACCATGTACAACATATGCCATATACCATATCATCAACCATATGTAGATCTGTACCATGTCATCAATAAAGAATCTCAAAGAACATATGCATGCCCCTCATGCATACATCACCATATAATAGGAATATCCCTCAACCATATACAATCAACTCAAATATAAGAATTGTAAGAACCATGTCGTGTGTTGAACCAGATATAAGAGTGCTCCTTATTCAACCAAGAAACCAAGATATACCATATCCAAATACCAAACCAACGATACGAGGCATGCCTCAAACATACACCATATCATGACAATAAGTAACCATCAAAAAAAGTATACAACCATACCAATACCTTTGAATCTGACCTGAAACAGTGAGATGATGACCTATGAACTTTCTTTCAGATTCTAAGGACCTGGTACCACCATCTATTCAAATTTTCATGAGTGTTTCAGATGTACATGACTTTCCCTTCTACATCTCATGTATATACGCACTTTCCTCCACTATATCCCGCATACGTATGCTCCCTTACAAGCCTGAAACTCACCATATCATTGGAAATGACATGAGGAGTACTATCCATATATGAGTGGGTTACCTTCATTTACTCCATCCTTCATGACCAAATTCCATGATCAACTACATGATCCTTAACCATACTTAGGGATTTATTATGGACTTCTTCAAAGAGTCTTCCAGTGAGGGCCATGCTTAGATTTATGCCATAAGGGGACCACTTTGGAGACTTCTCAAAATATAGCCATCACATCAATTGAGATCAATCCAATATTTGTTGACATCAATGACAACCAATTGTCCAACAATCTCCCCCTTTGGCATTGATGGCAAAACTTAGGCATGTAAATCCTTATGCTCATGCTCCTCCTGTGACCATTTCTCCCCCTGACTGCATGTCTCTTTCTCTTCATGAATTACTCTTTTTATCTCCCCCTTTGACATCAATGGAAAAGGGTACTCCTCATCTGCGGTTACTCCCCCTATCTATAAGCCTCCGCTAACTCTACATACTTTTATCTTCATGGTGCTTCCTCAGGTAATTCTTTGATATATACATACATATATATATATGTGTGTGTGTGTGTGTGTGTGTGTGTGTGTATGTATGTTTCATTACTTGAACTTATTCAAGAATTTTTTTTCTCTCCCCTTGTCCAGTTAAGCTCGATGTTGAGTGGATCACTGTGGAGAAGAAACTACTCCAAGTTTCTGTCACAGATATTCAAAAAGTTCCCTTGTAGGTGGTTTGGTGAAGATATATGCAATATGCTCTTTTGTCTCGACACACTCTAGCTTGATGTTCTTCTTTGTAGCATGTTCCCATAAGAAGTGATACTTGATCAGAATGTGCTTCATTTTAGAGTGAATCGCTGGATTCTTTAAAATATTGATGGTGTTGGTGTTGTCACAAAGTATTGAAATGGGCTCATCATATTTTACTTGCATGTCCTGCAAAGTCTGCTTCATCCAAATAAACTGAGTACAACATGTCGTTGTTGCAATGTATTTTGCCTATGTTGTGGACAAAGATACCGATGATTGTTTCTTGCTTAACCATGATACCAGGAACTCACCCAATTAGAAATTTTCTCCACTTATACTTCTTCTATCATCAATACAACTTGCCCAATCTACATCTGTGTAGGAAACAAGAGATATATCTTTTCCTTTTGAATACCATAATCTAAATTCTTCTATGCCTTTGAGATATCTAAATATCCTCTTCACTGCTAAAACATGGGATTCCTTTGGTGTTTCTTGAAACACTGCAACTTGTCCAACTGCATGCATAACATCTAGTCTGGAAGTTGTGACATAGAGTAAACTTCCAATCATCGATCTGTACTACCTATGATCTACATCCTTTGAATCAACATACTTACTTAAATTTCAATTTGTTTGCATAGGAGTACTAACTGGTTTACAATCTATAATTCCAAACTTCTTCAACATTTCTTTGATATGATTTTTCTGAGAGATGAAGATACATTTACTACTCTAGCATATCAGAAGTCCCAAGAAGAAAGTTAGATCTCCAAGAAATGACATCTCAAACTCATGTTGCATGTCTCTAGCAAACTTCTGACTCATTATTTCATCGTCACTTCTGAAGATGATATCGTCTACGTAAACTTAAATGATTAATACATTTTCTTGATCAATATTTATGTAGATATTCTTGTCTGCATTTCCTTTCCTGAAGCCTTGTTGTTGTAGATATATGTCCAGTTTGGAATACCATGCTTTGGGTGTTTGCTTGAGTCTGTATAGTGTTTTCTTAAACTTGCAGACATATCCTTCCTTCTCTGTTAACTGAAATCCTTCAGGATTCTCAAAATAGACTTCTTCCTCTAGATCTTCATTCAAGAATGTTGATTTCACGTCCATCTAATACACTTTGATGTTTTTCGAACAAGCATAGGCTAGAATCAATTTTATTTCTTCCATTCTGGAAACCAGAGAAAACGTCTATTCAAAATATATACCCTCAACTTGAGAGTATCCTTTGCATACCATTCTTTCTTTATTTATGGTAACCTGTTTGTTCTCATTCAACTTATTTCTAAAGACCCAAATTGTTCTGGTGACATTCTTATTCATTGGACTTGGAACCAATTATCATTTGTCATTATTTTCAATATGATCTAACTCTTCATCCATAGCCTTGCCCCAATATTCATCCTTCCTGGCTTCAAAATTGCTTGGCTCAATAGTAGATAGAAGTGCTAGATGTTGTTGTTCTGGTGAATGACTTCTTCTTCTGGTTTCAACCCCTGCATATTTAATTCCAATGATCTGATCCGATGTATGATTCTTTACCACTCATCTTCTAGGTGTCTTTGGAGATTCTTTAATTTCTTGTTGCTCATCTTCTTTCTCTGCTCCTAACTGTTCTTTTTTGTCTTCTTCTTCTGCTTATTTTTCCTTCAATTCTTCTTCTTCATGGACATGTTCCTCTGGTTCTTTGCTTCCTTCCTTCTTATTCCCCCCATCAGACTCATCAATTGTCACATTGATACTTTCCACTATTTTGTTGATCCTTAGGTTAAAGCATTTGTATGCTTTCCTTTTGCTGGTGTATCCAACCCGTATTCCTTTGTCAACTCGAGAGTCAAAATTTCCCATTATGTTGTCTTCTCTTTTGATGTAGCATTTGTTTCCAACAACTCTGAAGTGCTTCACATTCACTGGTCTTCCTTTCCATAGCTCGTAGGGAGTCTTATGAGTCTTGCTTCAGATCAATCCTCTGTTCTGAATGCGAACTATTATGTGTATTGTTTGAACCCAAAAGACATTTGTTAATTTTGAATCCATCGATATGGTTCTGGCCATTTCTCATATTGTCTTGTTCTTTATTTTGACAACTCCATTTTTTTGAGGTGTCCTAGCTGTCGAGAACTCCCTTTTATGCTATGCTCACTACAAAAGTCCATAAACTCCTTTGATGTAAATTATCCTTTGTTATCTGATCTTAAACACTTGATTTGTGAATTTGTTTTAGTTTCAACCATTTCCTTGTATATCTTGAAGTTTTCAAATGATTCTGACTTCTTCCTGAGAAAACAGACTTCATTCTTGTATAATCATAAACCTGTGGCATAAAGTAATACTCACCTTTCAATCCTTTTGTTCTAGTCGGTCCAACTAGATCAGTATGCACAATTCCAAGCGACTTTGTTGCGGAGTACTCCTTTGACTTGAACTTTGTCTTGGTTTGTTTTCCCTGTAGACAATGCTTGCATAGAATATTCGTTGGCTTCGAGATCTCGGGAATTTCTATTAATGCTTCCTTTCTGCTGAATTTGACAAGATTATCAAAAAAATTGTGACACATTCTTCTGTACCAGAGCCAAATTTCATCACCCTTTCCTAAACAACATATTCCCTTTCCTATTTCATTTATAATAGATATGTTGCTTGGATTTCTTACAACTGTAGCTACCAACTTTACCGATTCTTCTTTCCTTATCTCGCACTTCTTTGAATCAAACACAAGTGTATGTCCTTGATCACACATTTGAATTACACTTAACATATTGTGTTTCATGTCTTCGACCAGTAAAACATTTTCGGTCATGGTATCCTTACTTCCGATCTTGACTGTACCCTTTCCAATAATCCTAGCTGAGTTCTCATTTCCAAATGAAATTGATCCATCTATTTCCTTCTTCAATGTTAGAAACTTGTATTTATCACTGGTCATATGCTTGGAGCATCCATTGTCAACATACCATCCACATTTCTTGTGTTGAGATTGCAAAGTAAGATTGCATTCTTCAGTGTTGAATTGATCATGCTTTCTTATCCATATCCTTTGTGGTTTCTTCTTATGTTTGTTGATATTATGATTTGGTTCCATTAGAGGAACAATGATTATGCAATCTCTAGCTATATGTCCAAAGTTGTTTCACTTGTAAAATTCTACCTCATCACTTAATGATCTAAATCTATTGTAGCTTCTACTATGTGCTTCATGATATCTTCCTTGATAACTATTTCTTGTATAATACTCACCATTTCTTATGTTCTTGGTATTGGCTCTACAATTTATAGCTTTGTGCCCAAATTATAACATGAATAACATTAACCAATAAAACTAGTTTGATACCTAGGAGTGGAATATCTTCTGAATGGTGTCACTCTTCTGAATCCTTCTTCTTCTTGAGGTCTTTCTGTAGCTGGCTGCTACTGATATTGACTTCTGAATATTCTAAGTGGTGTAGTGTCTTTGTAACCTTCCCCTTGAGTTTTCCTGTCTTCTTCCTTCGAGGGACCTATAACATATTCTCCATAGCTTCTTGGATTTTCTTCTTGTTCTGTCGTTTTGGATCTTGAACCTTTCTTTGTCGGTGTCTGATTGTATCCCAATCCAGATATGTCATAGTAAGGTCTTTGATTGTTAATGATATTATCCAATATCTTGGTGTTGTTTTTTTGCACATCCTTCTTATGGAGATCTTTCGTTAGAGTGACTACCTCTTCCTCCAAGAGTTCAATGGTTCTGTCTCTTTCTTCTAACTACTCTTTGAGAGTTTATTTTATTATCTTTTCTTCTTCTGCTTGGACTTTCAATTTCGTAATCATCTGCTCTAATTCTTCAGAGTTGGAATTCTGAGAATTTAATTTCTTCTTTAGTTCTTCTAGAGTGACTTGTTTTTCTTATTTTCCCTTTTTATTACTTCTATGGAACTTAACAATTATTCTTTGTAATCAACTTCAGCCTCTTCATATTCTTATTTGGAGCCTTCATCGTTAGAGTCTTCGATTTCTATGAATAGTACCATTTCAATATCATTGTAGTTGACTTCATCTTCGTTTGACGAAGAACTGTCTTCCTTGGTGGAAAGGATTTTCTTGAAAAACTTCTTTGTGTTTCTTCTACCCTTTTGAATTTTCTTTTTAGGGTTATCTTCTTCTTCATTTATTTTCTTTTTTCTTATAAGGAAATTTATTAGAAAAATGACAACACCATCACAATTAAAACAAATCAATGGAAGCTTACCTTTGTATTTTCTGGTTCCCTTTTTCAATCTTCTGATGAAGTTAGCTATTTCTTCATCTTCCTCCGAATCATCGCTGCAACTATAGTATGACTTTGGATTATGTTTTTCTTTATTATTTGTCTTCTTGGATGCCTTGAATGTTGCTTCCTTTGTGATTGGATTTTCCTGCTCTATCCTCATCTCATAAGATGTGAGTATCCCATGCAGCTCATCCATGCTCAATGTGTCGAGATATGTTCTTTCTTCTAGGGTTGAAATATTCGGATCATATCTCATAGGTAGAGACCTCAGTACCTTTTGAACAATGGTTTTTTCCTTCATTTCTTCTCCCAGACCCTTTTTGGCATTAACTGTCTCATCAACTCATAGAAAGTAGGAGGCAATGTTTTCATCTTCCTTCATCTTCAATTGTTCAAACTTGATTCTGAGTGTTTTGGCTCCTTTAACTTTGGAATCTCCTTCATAGATATTATTCAGTTTGTCCCATATTTATTTTTTGGATTCACAGTTCACAACCTTTGTGTATATTGATTCAATCAACCCATTCATGATAGAATTTATGGCTCTAGAATCATTGTCTTCAATTTTATTTCCATCCTTATCTGTCGGGGGAGTGGTTGGTGCTTTCTATCCATCTACTACTGCTCAGAAAACATTGAATCATTGTTCTTGTATATACGTTTTCATTGTTTTACTCCATAATGCATAGTTCTCTCCATCAAACTATGGCACCCCAATTCTAGCACAATCCATGATCTCCTTTCAGTGGTTAGATTTCTTCTTGAAGGACCCGCTCTGATACCAATTGTTGGATTACTGCGGGGGGGGGTGAATAAGTATTTAACAATTATACCAATTTTAACCACATTATATATATTCTTTATCTTTACCAGTAGTATTCAATAGTTTATCATCAATGTATCATCTATGAATGCATCCAATCATATACATCATAAGCATACACATAAGAAACATCACATCAACATCACATCAACATCACATCAAGAACACAATACACTAATATTTACTTGGAAACTCGAATAGGAGAAAACCACATAATGGTTTTCTTATATTTTTATCAAAAGAAAACATTCATTGGAAGCACCAACTTATGATTCTCCAACACAACAGGAAGGAGGATCCAACCTGCTATTCTCAAGATCCAACCTGAAGGAAACTACAACTCCCTGGTTCTATGGATCCAACCAAAAGGAGGCTACAACCCCCTAGGTTCTCCGGCTACAACCAAAAGGTGGATACAACCACCTTTCCTTGCCCCATCCTCCCGCCTTGAAATATAAATGTAGACAAATTGTCACAGACTCTGCCACTACCACAAACTCTGTCACTGTCACAACTCTGTCACTATCACTGTCATTGTCTCCATCATTGTCTCTATCTTTGTCACTATCACAACTCTTTCACTGTCATTGTCATTGTCTTTGCCATTGTCTCATCAACCAACTAAACATGTACCATACCATGCAATAAGTGTATACCAATATACATACTATTTCATGCATCAATCATGAACCAAACAATATATCATCAATCAATAGTGAATCATGAACTAGATCATCAACCATGTACAACATGTGCCATATACCATATCATCAACCATATGCAGATATGTACCATGCCATCAATGAAGCATCTCAAAGAACCTATGCATGCCCCTCATGCATACATCACCATATAACATGAATATCCCTCAACCATATACAATCAACTCAAAGATAAGAACTATAAGAACCATGTCATGTGTTGAACCAGATATAAGAGTTCTCCTCACTCAACCAAGCAACCAAGATATACCATATCCAAATACCAAACCAACCATACCAAGTATGCTTCAAGAATACACCATAACATGACAAGAAGTAACCATCAAAACAAGTATACAACCATACCAATACCTTTGAAGTTGAACTGAAAAAGTAAGAGGCTGACCTGTGAACTTTCTTTCAAATTCTAGGGACCTAGTACCAACATCTATTCAAATTTTCATGAGCTTTTCAAATGTACACGAATTTCCCTTCTACATCCTGTGTATATACGCCATTTCCTCCACTACAACTTGCATACATATGCTCCCTCATAGGCTTGCAACTCGTGTATACCTCAGAAACTAGGGTTTTTCTGAAACTCTGAGATTTTCGTTGTCAATCCTTCTTTGCTACCTCAGAAAATGACGCTACAACTTTACCAAAATATCACCAGATCACAAGAAATATAATCAATGAATAAGTGTGTGAGTGTACTTATGAATAACTCCTTGAGGTGTATTTATACTTGTGCTAGGTAACTCCTTTCCTTAATTTAGGGCTTTTAGGGTTTTCTGGTTACAACAAATTTACCCCTTTGACCAAGAATTATAACAAACTAGGGGCTTCTTGTCCACTCTTCGGGGCTTCCAACTTTACAAAGCCATATCTCCCTAACCGTGAGGAACCACGTGGAATTCCACATATCATCAGAAATGTCACGACGAGTACTATCCATATATGAGTGGGTTACCTTCATTTACTCCATCCTTCATTACCAAATTTAATGATCAACTATGGGATCCTTAACCATACTTAGGGATTTCTTGTAGACTTCTTCAAAGCATCTTCCTGTGAGGGCCATGCTTAGAGAAATTCCATAAGGGGACCACTTTGGAAACTTCTCCAAATATACCCATCACATCAATTGACATCAATCCAATATTCGTTGACATAAATGACAACCAATTGTCCAACACACCAAACTATAAAAGTCCATATAAAGGAACAACCGTCCACTAGGATACATGGGTACTTAGCCATTATAAATGTTAGTCTAGTAGGATGTCCTTCATCTACATGGTTCATTCAAATCCTTAATGAATTACCCTTGAATGTGAAAACACATACGGTAGCAATTTCCAAGAGCTAACCAGTGCGACCAATGCACTTTGTTCTCTATTGATCCTTCTTCCTTAAATCTTACATGATTTCAACACACCTAGTCTAACATCGCACACAGTCTATAACCAATGAATGTCTGAGCCAACACACAAGTATTACCAATTTCTTATATCGGTGAACAACCTCCCCTTCAAGGAAACACAACTATGAACATCAAACCTCCAACTATGAATCTAATGCCACACAATTGTTGTTGAATACCAGAACATGAGTGGAATGCACCATAATGAAACTAGGGGTATGCATGGGCTTACAACCATATGCCCAATTACATTATGAAAATTTTAACCCTTGCCCCAAATACCATAGAACCATAATATTTTCATTTGTTGATTTACTCTTTACTTTATTCCTTTGGAGTCATAATCTTTTTCTTTAATGATTTGTAATCTACAAAAAAATCTTGTCCAATATTGGAGTGAATAATGCCAACATGAATGAAGCCTTGCAACATTAAGTTAGGAAACCCAGTGTTACTTCCCACCACGAATCTCTTCCTGAAAGCTACATTGTTTTGACTCTTTCTCTGCAACTGAGAGACAATACTTGTTAGGGGTACTTCCTCTTACACCCCTGTCATATACAACTTGGTCAAAATACATAAAAAAACACTACACAATGTCTCTTTCTCTATAATTTATGACAACCAACTATTTCTCATGTGACTAATCACATCATAAAAGACACTTTCACTACAACATGATCTCATTCGTGATGACTCAAATTGATCTCTTGCCATAAACACAAAAGACATTACACCTTCACTTTGAACTTAGGATGTTGGATAACACTAATCATACACCCCAACTTCTTAAAATAACAAATTGATATCAACATACCATAAGATGACATTGACATGACATCAAATAACTCTAATGTCATATTGTAACATATGGACCCCAATAACTTTGTAATAATATCTTTCAACTTACCATTACAATTTTAGAGTGATGACTTTGTTTCTCATGTAAATGACTACCAAATCGGAAATAAATCACATGATGATGACCTTACCAACAACTCACATTACTATTACATTCATTATCTTTTATTCTGAATTTATTACCACAAATATAAAATAATTAAATATTCCAGCTAGATTATTGTGTGGTTTAAGACATACCTTGTGTTGTCTTGATTGGGCACTTTTCTCCATGAGGATGCTTCCCTATCTATGAGACTGCCTTCTCTCTTATTGAATGTTGTGCATGGAGTTTGTGAACATGAGCCTTCAATGGTGATGATAGTGTGCTCATTTTTTTTATTATGTTTCCCATTTGTTGCAATCTCTTACCCTGCCTCTAATACACAGGGACATAAGGATGGTGTTTGCAAAGCATAAGGATCAACATACGATGCATGGTAAGGAAATATTGTATCAGGTCCATATAATAAAATTTGGGCAACCTAATAAACATATGGTTCACATGTTGTCTCTCTTGACATCTTCGCATTATTAATTCCTTCACAAATGGGTCTCCCTGGCCAACTGTCTCGTGGACTACAAGAGTTCTGAGGCAAGATAAAATATGAGAAACAAGCACACGGTGAGGCTACGCTCACTTCTCTATTATTCAATGAAGACGGATTACATCCTTATATAGTAACAGACTCTACCGAGTTGATTACATGCAAACCAAAGACAACTAGACTCTTAACTATGAACTGACTCTTAACACACCTACAACTGACTCTCACAACTGAAGCTTATAACTGGTGCTTACAACTGACGCTTACAACTGGTGCTTACTCCATTATTTCCAAGTCTTCCCCTTAATGGAGAATGGATTGACTTCTACACCTAACATCTCCCTAAACAGTTCAAACTTAATCTTTCCAAGAGGCTTAGTGAAAATATCAACAGCATTTTCACTAGTATTACAATACACAAGAGTTATTTCATTTGACTGCAACTTTTCTCGAACAAAATGATACTGAGCTTCAACATTCTTTGTGCTTGCATGAAAAATCGGATTCTTCACAATATTGATTGAACTTTGATTATCAGATCTGATCATCGTAGGTTCATTTCGTTCTTCTCCAACATCTTGAAGAAGTCTTCTTAACCAAACAACTTCACAAGTTGTTGCACGCAAGGCTTTATATTCTGCTTTAGTAGAAGACAAAGATACAATAGGCTGCTTTTTACTGCTCCATGAAACAACCCTGGATCCAATGTTGAACGCATATCCAGTGGTTGATCTTTGATCATCCAGATTGTCAGCCCAATCAGAATCTGAATAACCTGTCAACTCAACATCAGATGCATCAATATATTTAATACCATAATCAAGTGTACCTTTTAGATACCTAAGTACTGTCTTTGTTGCATTCCAATGGCTTTCATGAGGTTTTGTCATGAACTGACTTAACACACTCACAGAATATGAAATATTAGGTTTGGTTGTGGTGAGATAATTCAGACTACCCACCATTTGTCTATACACAGTTCCATTCACCTCCTTCGACCATCATCACAAGAAAGTTTCACATTTTGTTGCATGGGAACAGTAGAAGACTTACACTGATCCATTTTAAATCTCTTAAGTATTTCTTTGATATACTTACTCTGGAAAACAAAATTTTGGCCTGCATTTCTCCAAACTTCAAGACCTAGGCAGTAATGTAACTCACCAAGATCTTTCATTTCAAATACCTTTAATAACTGCTCCTTGATTTCATCAATTAACTTCTCTGCATTTCCTGTAATTATTAAATCATCAACATATAATGAAATCAATACTATATACCCCTGTTCATCAAATTTGGTATACAGATTTGGATCACTTTTGCTCCTCATAAAACCCTGTTGAAGAAAGAAAGAGTCTATCTTTTCATACCATGACCTAGGTGCTTGTTTTAGTCCATACATTGCTTTCTTTAACTTAGACACTAAGTGTTCTTGCCCCTTTTCAACAAACCCTTCAGGTTGAGTAAGGTAAACCTCTTCCTTTAACTCACAATTCAAAAAAGAAGATTAACTGGTAAACCTTTTCCTTTAGAATATGAGCAAAAGCCTTACACCCAAATACTTTCAAATTATTAACTGTAGGTTTGGAACCATACAAGACTTCGAAAGGAGTAACATTATCAAGACACCTTGTTGGACTTCTATTCTTTAAATAAACTGCAGTATTTATAGATTCAACCCAAAATGCATTTAAGAGATTCTTACCTTTCATCATACTGCGTGCACACTCTACTAGAGTTCTATTTTTTCTTTTAGTGACTCCATTTTGTTGTGGAGTGTGAGGTACTGTAAACTGCTGTACTATTCCATTATCTTTGCAATATTTGTTGAAGTCCCCTGATTTATACTCTCCCCCTTGATCTGAACGAAGGATTTTGATGGATTTTCCTGTCTGCTTTTCCACCATGGTTATGAATTCCTTAAAGTACTCTAAAACATCACTTTTTCGTCTAAGGAAGTGTTGCCAGCCAATTCAATTTTTTCTATTGTCCTATAAGATGCCTACACCTATGTCTTCTGAACTTCAAATTGTCGTCGCATTTTTCAAATAGACGGTATTTTCATTTCTTGCGACGTTTGCAAATTTGTTTCCATTGAGTTTTCACGACTGTACGCGTGAAAACTTCTCCGTTTGAAGTCACATTTTGATCACTATCTGAACTGTCATGATCTTTTTTATCAATGTGCTTACTGCGCTTACCTTTGTTTATCATTGTGTAGCTGAAAGAATTTTTGAACTGTATTCACTGGTCATTCTTATATTGATTGTGGGATTGAGTTTCATTGAGTTTGCAATACATTAATCTTGGGATTTGAACTTTATATGACTTGCCCGATCATTAAATCTTTGAAAATACATAAGGCTTTGATTAAACTTTTTATATACATGTGATATAATCCTTATGATAATCTTTTCATAAATTTGGCTTGTCAACTATACGAAATTCATTTGGCACTTTGATAAACTTTTGATTATATACGTTGGCGCGTGTTTGATATTGGGTTTTGATTTATATGTCGGATTTGGAAACATTATGGTATAACACTTGCGCACATTGGTATGCACATATCCATTCGATTTCATTGGTTGTGCACATGGCTTAATGGTTGAACTATGCTTTAATGGGTAGAACAACTATGTAAACTGGCGATTGTACTTTCATAATAACTCTTATGCATGGCAGAAGTAAGCTCTACCACCCTCGCACACTTTGCATTAATGCCTGCCTCCTTACAGGGGTACCTCTGTTGATTTTTGGGAAAATCTCTGAGCCTAATTTGTTCAAACCCTTGTTCCTTAGCCTAGCTCATTGTGTGTTATCTCTTGGCTCCTGAAGGGCGAATTGAACTCTCATGGTTTTCAGAGTCGGTTGTGGTTTCATTTTGCCAGAGAAGTCTGCCCTGTAATTGCGCCCAGAGTCACATTTTTGCATGAGCGATTATGGGCAAATGGATTCGAATTAGCTCAAGACGTTGAAAACCCAGAACCGTTTTTAGCCCCTTTACCCTCATTGCAGGCAGTTTCTTTAGAAAGTGAGCTACTACAGAGATCAAGCTCTCGTTTTACAGGTTAATTTTTCAGTGGCTGGAACATGCGTTTTGATATCAATCATTTTTGTAAATAATCCAGGTTTATATAACGAATTCGAATTTGATTTTGAATATCTCTGATTACCGCGTGGATATGCTCTGTCGCACTGTATACATTCTATACATAGCCATGCTTTGATTAAATGGTAGTTCATTTTCCCAGTTTAGCTCTCATTGGATTTTCATCGATTTGTTAAATCTTGGTGTGGATTTGATTGGTTTAATTTAGCTAAAATGAATGCTCTGTTGTAAATTGAAGTCGCTTGTATCTATTTTAGACACAAGCTGTTTCTCATACTTCAATTTCAAACGCAATCACATTTCGGTTCGATTTATACGATATGATTGGCAACAGTTTTGATATGGTTAACTATTACGGTTTGATGTTCCATATGATTTTCGACCAACAGGGATACAATTTGGATTATGTTCAATATGTTTCTGTTAATATGCACCCAAATCGTGAATAGATACGATTCATAACAGTTATATCCAGCCGGTTAATACGCATTGGTTTGCTCCACCATGTTATCATTTCGATTCATATTGCAATGAATATGTTGTTTGAATTTGATTTGAAAAACGAAATTGACTGTATCGAGGTTCACGATTTGTTTCTATATTAAACTCAGTCGTGATTTGTTTTGATTATTTTCCCAGTTTATAATTATAACCTCTGTTGATTCTATTAAGATTGCGATCATGATTTATTGATCCTGTCTGTTGACTGTGCAAGGATCAATCACGAATTTGATTGGGTTGATACTGTTAAGTATGATTTCGTTTACACATAATCGAAACTGTCTATCTATCTTTACATTCGATTGAACGATTTGAATCTTTTGTTGCATCATTATAGCTATAATGAGTGAATGATGGTTGTGTTGGATGGAGTAGTATCACATCACGGTGACTCTCGCAATAATGATTTCGGCTGATATGAAACAATCTTATTCTTGTTTGACCGATTTTATAGTAGCAGTAAAACAAAAGTATTCTTATCCTTTGTTTGATTTAATCATTTTTATTCTTTTTTTAATGTTTAATAATAAATGCGTAGTGATTAGTTTCAAAGATTATTAAAAAATTAATTTCTTCTTTTTAAAGGTTGTTAATTTTGATCTTTGATTCTATGTGTTATTTTAGACTAGCTACAAATCAGATGATTAAGCCAGCTAAGTCTATAGGATCAAATTTGTATTGTTTGTTAATGAAATACTTTTCTAACTTGATATTTTGGTCTATTCTTGGATGAATTATTCGAAATTACGGTGGATTGATGGCTTGATTATGGATATTTGAAATATTTCGCTTGCACTTTAGTTTCCTAGTTTAATTGATTTTGGGAATATCTTCCAGTTATGTAAAACAATTTGATATTATCCTGGGGGAGGTTTTACCCTATGGAGAGACTTATATATACTTATTATTTTTTGTAATGGATCATCCTCATTAAGTGGGAGAACAAGGATATCAATTTTATCTGATGAAATTTGTTGTTTTGTTACAACTTTAGCTTCTCATGATATCATTAATTTGTTTCATGTTGTGTATATCAATTTGTATTAGGTTAATGACTAAGCAGCTATCTTAATCATTTACAAATGATATAATTTTAATCAGCATGTCCATATCTGATTTCTTCCAGTGTTTAAAAACATAGCAATTAATTGATTCAGCTTGTGAATAATGATTTCTCTCTTCATAAGTTGAATTATTAAATATAAGTTTTTTGCATAACGGGTTTCCCTTATTGCAAAGATTTATAAAATCCTTATAATTGTTATGATTTTTTAATGTCTTGTTTATCTGTTAACAATTCAAAATGACTTTATGGTTCTGAGAAGCTTTGGATAAACTGATGCAGAGTTTTCTTCCTCGAATGACTTGAAGTCATCATACCACTGAGGACAAATTAGGGCGTTTCAATTGAGTTTGTCATTTGTTGATATATTTATTAATGGTTGAATTTAGATATAAAATAGTTGAATGGTAGAGACCAGTATATTAGATTGTTTATTTTTAGTAAGTTTTATTTCTTAGTCATAAAATATAAAAATCAAAAAATATATCTCTAACTGTCTTAGGACAAAAATCAAATGATTTTTACAGGTTTTTGATTAAATATGTAGATTGTTTATATTGTATGTTTGTGAATAAGTTGTAATTTAATTAGTAATTAGATATTTAATTGTTAGAGTAGTGTATTATTATTAGTAGATTGTATATAATAGTTAGAGTAGTTTATATTTAGTTTAGTTTAATTTAATAGTTAGTTTTTAATTAGATTAGTTAGTATTAGTTCATTTTAGTTATTGGTGATTGGTTTTAGTTAATTTGTTTTATTAGTTTTTGGATTGGTTTAATTTATTTGTTTTATTAGTTTTAGTTAGTTTAATTTGTTTAATTTGTTTTAGTTAGATTAGTTAGTTTAGATTAGTTTTCTCTTTGGTTTTCTTAGAACCTTAGAATGGCCAACGGAGCCGCTAAACCCGTCAGGGTGGTTCATTCCAAACGACTTGGGTTATTAGACAACCCCGGACCGGTTCCACTCTCTCAGCTGACGGACGGTCAATTTCGCCCGTCAACAGGAAGTAAACTCATGTGTATCTCATGCAATCCTCAATAAATAACAAAAAGTAAAATGCACCTCCTAAAGACCTAGTCTTCATAGGCCCACAAACATCAGTATGCACAAGAGCTAACACATCTCTCTTTTTCTTATCAGGATTAGAGGGGAATTCATCTCTGTGCATCTTTCCTAATGCACATCCATCACAATCAACCTTCTCATTCTTTAACATGGAAAGTCCTTCAACCATATTATTTTTATGTAATAACAATAAATCAGGATGATTGATGTGTCCATACCTTTGATGCCAAAGTGTAGTGTCCCCAAGGTCGAGCCCCGTAGTGAACCATGTTCTGAAAAGAATTGTAATTATGATTTATAGGCTGGTGAGCCGAGTTCTTATAAGCTGGAGGCTTATGTGTTATGTGGATAGGGAGCCTAAGTGTTGAAGGCCAGGAGCATGCTGTTGTACGTGTATGTATGCAGAACATTTAATAAAATATAAACACCGCCAGGTGCAGACCGACCACGATGAATGAGTGAAGGGGGATTGAGCATCCACATAGTGGGCACGGAATTAGGGGCTGGAAGGTGGGAAAGGGGCTAAGTGTTGAGCCTAGGGGCTAAGCCTAGAGGGCTTAAGCCTAGGAATAATATTTTAATATTATTCCAAAAAGGATATGTGCATTATATGCTTTAACCTAAGTCCTTTTGGAAGGACATGTGATTTTCCAAATGGTGGGAGACACGCACGCTGAAGGAACGCATGCAGTCGCATGGGTGACAAGTGTCAACCCTGGCGCATGCAATAAAAGGCCGAGATGAGCCATGTTGGGGGTTCCTCCTCCATTGGACTCACCGACTGCCAGAAGGGAAGGGATCTGAC
>SNQJ01S0008652.1:73325-89608 GCA_010110895.2 Picea sitchensis | reverse complement strand
TTCATAACTTCCTTGTATTTCTGAATGCATCTGTTACCCTGTTTACTTTTTAACATTTACCTAATCATATTAAGAAATTACTGTAGCACTATATGATTGCCACGTTTAAATGATTAACCTTTCAAATTACCATTTAGATTTCCTCAACTGTCCAAGTGTTTCATTTTCTGGCTGCCTGTGCATTTCATTTTCTGTCTTTCCTAACCTATCCGCGTGTTTCATTTTCGCCACGGATTTCAACTGTCCGCCCATTCTCTACCGCCGATTTCCTTAGCTGTCCCCACGTTTTCTACAATTAAAACATCCCCTTTCGGCGTTCTCAGCCGCGAAATAGCGGCTGTGCTAGTATATAAGGGTTTTGGTCTAATGTAGTCCAACATACCTTTCATGGATTCGTAGAGCATCACAAACTTCTCAAAATCCACGTAACATTGACATCCAAATTTCGAATCATGTAAGCTCTCTCATCTATGTTTGTTGATCATCTCATCACCATTCTTATCAAAGGCGGAGAAATCGTTGGACAAGCTAGTCATCGGCAAGCTCGTCTTTATGAGCAGCATGTCGAGCAACGATCGCTCGTTATCGCAATCCCACAATAAAATGACAGAGCACACAAAAACCAAAATTATACCTCTCACTTTGACAATATTGTTGTCGTTCATGCTAATGCCAATTATTTTCTTCCCCGTGATCGAAATGATCTGATCTCGTTCTCTGGTAAAAGTTTGAAACGTGAAGATTAATTTTTTTTACTTGGGTGATGAGACTTCCATGACTCTATTTATCTTCAAACACTTCTCGTTCACTCAGTGATGATCCGCAAGGTCAACGCGTTTTTCTCATGGAGCTTGTGACTCCTACGAACTCCCTCATGAAAATAGCATCCGAGCTTGTGAGAATTGCTCTAGAATGTGAAAGGATGGTGGGAGAAAGGAAATTGATCCAAGATTCCATCTGGACCATGTTTTGCAATGGTTCAAAGACTACCACAAACATACCATGGAAATCATTCACTAAACGATCAATCTACTCTCCTACTCTATCCTCTCTATGACTAGAACAATCTGTTAATCCTGTCAGCCACCAAGTCTAAAACTAATATGCAACTACGTCCACCAAGCCCACCAAGCAGGTATCGATTCTCTTATTGTTCATAGCATGGAAAATTACAGCACGCTCACTCCACTCATCTGTATTTTGCCTCTACGGACATACATGAATTTATAGAAATTTATACACAGTTACATAAGAAACATAAGAAACTCACTATTGAATGTGGTCCTATCCTTGGTCTAATTTAGCTACAACCAACGCTGAATAATAGGATCTAAAATCCATTCTTGTAGGAATTAGTTGTCACAAAATTCCAACAATCTTCACCTTGACAACAATTAACCTGATACCTTGCTCCTTCTTTTGTTCATCACCTTTTCTGCAAGCCAAGAGAAGCCAAGCACCATCGTAGCTTCTCTAAAAGTACTGGTTTTGTGAACATGTATGTGCGGTTCTCTTTTGTATGAACTTTTTCAAGAGAAACTCCACCTTCATCGATGACCTGTCTTACAAAATGGTACCTAATAGGAATATGTTTAGTTTTACTGTGGTAGGTTGGATTCTTGGCCAAGTGAATAACACTTTGACTATCACTAAATAACTTTACTTTGTCTGCATCCTTCCAAACTCACCAAACAAACCTTTTAACCAAACCGTCTCTTTGCAAGCATGTGAAACAACTATGTATTCTGCTTCTATAGTGGATAAAGAAACAATGCTCTGTATTTTTGACATCCAACTAATAGCTCCACCTGCAAGAGTAAATACATATCCTGAAGTTGAACTCATTTTGTCCAAATCACCTGCAAAATCAGAATCAACATATCCACAGACTAACTCACAACCACCGTTATAGGTGATACAATAATCACTTGTGCCCCTCAGATATTGAAGCACACATGCCATATATCTACTGACAACCCCAATTGCATGTGAAATGTCTGGTCAACCATCGCATACATTAAACTTCCTACTGCATTAGCATACGGTATTCAAGACATATGTTCCTCTTCTTCTTTTGTACTAGGACATAAACTTGAAGAAAGCTTAAAATGGGAAGCGAAAGGTACATAAACTAGTTTCACATTGTTCATACTAAACCTCAAAGGTATTTTCTCGACATAATTCTGTTGTGACAACCAAAGCTTACCATTCCTCCAGTCTCTAAAAATCTCCATGCCCAAAATTTGCTTTGCTTCTCCTAAATCTTTCATATCAAACGTCCTATCCATTTGAGCCTTTAACCTGTTGATCTCATTTATGCTTTTGTTTGCTAAAAGCATATCGTCAACATATAAGATAATGAATATGCCATTATTCAATTTCTTAAAGTAAACACAATGATCATACTCACTCCATGTATAGTTATGTCTCATCATGAAAGAGTCAAATTTCTTGTACCATTGTCTGGATGACTGCCTCAGACCATACAATGATTTCTTGATCCTGCAAACAAATTTCTTGTTGTGATTTTGAACGAACCCTTTAGGTTGTTCCATGTAAGAAAGCAGTCTTAACATCTAGCTCCTCCAACTCCAAATCAAGTGATGCAACTAATGCTAACACAATTTGAATTGAAACAATATTAACAACTGGTGAAAAAATCTCATGAAAGTCAATACCTTCTTTCTGAGAATATCCTTCCACAACCAGCCTTGCTTTGTACCTTTCTACCTTATCATCAACAACCTTCTTAAGCTTGTAGACCCACTTGCAACCTACAATTTTCCTGTTTCTTGGAAGTTCTACCAGATCCCATGTAACATTCTTCGCTAAAGAATTCATTTCATCCTTCATTGTTTCTTTCCATTTTTCACTGTTAGAACCCTCCACAAATTCTTGATAGCACGAAGGTTCATCATCATTAGTACTTAAAGAAACTGATGAAACAAAATCATCATACCTTCTTGGAGGAACTCTCACCTATGTAGACCTCCTTAGGGAAGTTTGTGGCTCATCCATAATCTGTTGATTGTCATCGTCAACCATGTTTTCCTCTGTAGAAACCTCTTCATGAACATCTTCAGAAACTTGTTCATGTTCACTTTCATCTGTAGTTGAACGAGTTTCAAACTGAATCTATTGATATTTCGGTATGTCTACCTATTTCATTTGAACATCTACATCTGATTTTATGAGAGATGATTCATCAAATATTACATCTCTATTAATGGTGATCTTGTCGGCAGTAGGATCCCACAACATGTACCCCTTAATACCATCACCATATCCAAAAAAGATAAGCCTTTTTTAGTTTGGATCTAATTTAGAACGTTGATGTTTCAGAATTAGAGCATAGGATTCACAACCAAAAACTTTAAGATTAGAATAATTACAAGGGTGACCTATCCATACCTCTTCAGGAATCTTGCACTCTATTGTTGTTGATGGTGATCGATTCACCAAATAACAAGTTGTAGTTACTTCTTCCGCCCACAGTTCGTGTTGCAAGTTGGTCTTACTTAGCATACTCCTTGTTCTCTCTAGAAGAGTCTTGTTCATGCATTCAACAACTCCATTCTGTTGAGGAGTATAGGCAATGGTTTTATGCCTATCAATCCCAAACTCTATGCATTATTTCTCAAATTCCATTGACGTAAATTCACCACCATTATCAGTTCTTTAACATTTAATGGACCTACCAGTGCTCTTTTCCACTAAAGCTCTAAACTGCTTGAAAACAATAAATACATCAACCTTTCTTTTCAACATATAGATCCACACCTTCCTAGAGAAATGATCTATAAAAGTAACAAAATATGATGATCCTCCATACAAAACATTAGGGGATTGACCCCAAACATCAGAATGGATATAGTCAAGGATTCTCTCACTGGTGTGTCTTCCAGTTTTAAATTTCTTCATATTTTGTTTTCCATTAATACAATACTTGCAGAAATCTAACTTTAAAGACTTTAGACTAGGAAGTAACTTGTGATCAGATAATACCTTCAATCATATTTCTCTCATATGGCCCAACCGTTGATGCCACACTCGAACATAATCATTTTCATTCTCGGATACAATTGTCACATGATCTGACTTGGTTCTTCCTTCTAACAGAAACATGTTTCCAACCTTCTTTGCCTTCATGACCAGTAGGATTCCTTTGTAGACCTTCATAACTCCACCTTGAACAGTACTTTTATATCCTCCAGCATCTAAGACTCCCAAAGAGATTAGGTTCTTCCTAATCTCAGGTACATGTCTCACATCAGTTAATATCTTAACAAATCCATCAAACATTCCCATAACTTTACATGATTTATCATTTCCCATATACACAATTCCATCATCTATAGACTGGTAAGTAATAAACCAGTGTCTATGAAGACACATGTGATTTGAAGCACCAGAATATAATAACCACTGTTGATCATAACATGAAACAATACCAATTGTTAAAACTTCATCAGTGATACCTGAACTTGTTGTTGAACCTGATTCAGTTGTGTTTGCTTCCTTCGTCTCCTTTGGAGGCTTGTTGTCACTTCCAACAATCCTTCTTCGGGTGTCCAGATTTGCCACAAAACCAACACTTAAGCTTGCTTTTCTTTCCCTTCGACTTTGACTAGAGAAATTCCTCTGAACATGTCATCTTTCTTTAGGTATTCCTCTGACCACCATCGCCTCATATGTAGAGGTTTCTAGATTGGATTTCTTCCTTGTTTCCTCAGACAGTAAAGCTCCAACAATAACATCAAAATCAATACTTTTTGTTGAATTGAAACCAATAGAGGTAACACAGTGATCCCATGACTCCAGCAAATAACACAATAATGTAATCGCCTTGTCTTCAGATTCAAATTTCACTCCCAAACTGTACAATTGTCTTTCTAGGAAGATCATGTTCGTCAAGGATTTCGTCATATACAAGCTTTCCAGCTTCATCCACAAACTGTTTGTTGTCTTCTCCGTAACAATGTTGACCAGAACATCATTGGCCAAACAAAGACGTATGGCACTCAATGCTCTCACATCGATCTCTTCCCACTCTTCATATGAAATGGTCACGGGTTTCTTTGACTTTCCCAAAAGCACCTTCACCACGCCTTGTTGCACGAGCAAATCCTGCATCTTGACCTTTCAGATCTCAAAATTGTTTTTGCCATTGAACTTCTCGATTTCAAATTTAGCACTGAGTTTTCACCATTTTAGTGGCTCTGTTGCTTCTCTAATGAATTTTATAATACTTACACACATTTCTTCATTATGCTACACATTCTAAAATCTGGCTACAAACTCCTTCTATGGAAAATCCTTCACATTGTATACAAAAAAAAATTGGAATGACAACCAAATGGATAACCGAGAGATTACGCATGTCATTATTTATCTCATAAGGAGAAAAATACAGTAATTAAAAAATGTACGTAAAAACTTATCAAGAAATCAACGATCATTAAAACAATTTAGCATATCCTTCAGAAAAGTCAATATGGAGAGGCAACACACTCTTTAATGTTTATGACGTAACAATTATAGTTATAAGGTTACTCTTCCTAAACAAACATTTCTGAAAACATTTATTGTACCACAATGATCGAACCTGAGCCTACAAGAGAATCAGAGCACAAGGAAAATGAGAAAACCATTCCCACAACACGAGCGCACCCCTTACGGTTATATTCCAGCGCTGATTTAGGATCTGGAGAAAAATGTAAGTGCGTAAGAACACCAGTGCTCCCTTCCTCCGGAGAGTCCAGCATTGATTTGACAAACAACGCTGTCGTCAAGCATATAATCGTGCGCTCCCTTTAAGCATATAGAATACCGGATCGACGCTCCCTTTCAGGCATATATCATATCGGATTTTTCAGGCATATATTAGATCGGATCGACGCTCCCTTCAATCATATATCAGATCGATCATCGCCTTTTGAAGTCTACGCTCACTCATACGATGGCTCTGGGGATTATACCAACTAAGATCTGATACCATTTGTCAATCCTGTCAGCCACCAAGTCTAAAACTAATATGCAGCAGATTAATAGATAAACAACAAATCATATGACAGATTTAAAAACATGAATATTTACGTGGTTCGCTCAACTTTGGGCTACGTCCACCAAAAAGGTATCGATTCTTTTATTGTTTATAGCATGAAAAATTATAGCAGGCTCACTCCACTCATCTGCATTTTGCTTCTACGGGAATACATGAATTTATAGAAATTTATACATAGTTACAGAAGAAACTGACTAATGAATGCGCTCTTATCCTTGGTCTAATTTAACTATAACCAATGTTGAATAATAAGATCTAAAATCCATTCTTGTAAGAATTCGTTGTCACCAAATTCCAACACAATCGTCTCTATAACAATCAAGCATCTCACCTCAAGAGTTTTCATTGGCTTTGATACCATATTTGAAAAATACTAGTAGAGAGTTCCACAATAAATGTGTTTTGATTGTTTTATAAGTGTGTACAAGTATAAATACATGAAGTTTTGTCTAAATATAGAGAACACCTTATCACAATCATAACTAGTAAAGAGAATATCTCAACAATACTAAACTAGAACTAATTTAGCTTTCATCCAACAACCTCATAAAACCACTCAAGAATATTCACTTTAAAAACACTCTCTACAACTTGATAATAATCAATACTATATAACAAGCTATGTGATTAAATATTAGCACATAAGATAACTATGAGTTAACAATTCCAATATTCCTTACATTTATGCCCATTGAAAAAAAATTCATCACAATGATAAAAAAAAAGGTTGAGACGTTGACATTCCAATTATTGTATCGAGGTCAACTTGTGGAACCTCAAGAGAAGTAGGTAGAGTGGTTATAGGGACAAAAGGGGATGTCATTGGGAAAAAAGTGGAAAAAGTGGGTCATTTTTTTTTTGTGTAATTACCACCACCTGTGCTTCTTTAGTTTATTGAGAGACCTCCAACCAAGTAACTAGATGGGCCATCTATTCTTTTTCTTTATCTTTTTTTAGACGGTTCATAAAACATTTTTTGAAAATTTATTAATTATAACTTTAGTTTAAATTTTGAAAATTAATTAAAAGAAATGAAAAAATCTTTGATTTTCCTTATTTGAGGCAATTTAGTCACTGGCATAAATGGCCTTCATAAACCAGCTCTAGGAAATGTACCCCCATAGTGTTTATTATGTCATTGAAATCATTACCAACACTCTCAATCCAAGTATAACACACCCACCCAAAGTTTAACCGGTCATCATTAACACCTGAGGGAAAAGTAGTGTTCTATCTAGGTAACCTATCCTATTGGATCAAACCATTAAAATTGTTTAGATCTACTTTAAGCAATCAAAACACATGGTGTTGATTCTCCTAAAAGGGTAACCATGTGCAAAACTCACCTCTTACATATTATTCACAACTATCCTATTGCACCAACTATTCTTGCCAATGCTCCATTCCTCATAGGACTACAAGGACAAACTGTAATTGGTAATTGGTTTTACTCTAGCTGGTAATTGGTTTTAGAAACCTCTTTCTTGAAGGTTTTCGATCTTAGAGACCTATTCTTCCAGGTTGTTAATCTTAGAGGCCTATTCTTGTATCAATCCTACAAACCTGGATTTCTAGTTAGAAGGTTTTCGATCTTAGAGACCTATTCTACCAGGTTGTTAATCTTAGAGGCCTATTCTTGTATCAATCCTACAAACCTGGATTTCTAGTTAGATGGTCATGGTATCCATGGGTCCACGAGTTATACCAACATGATCAACATCCTTAATGGTATAACTATTAACTAAGAGCTATACCAATATAATCAATGTAACGCAAGGATTCTTTTGAAATATGTTTCCCACAATGGTACAAGCTCATCCCATGCCTTTTTTTTAATTACTCCTACTAGAGTTTTACTATATTGACAAAATTCTCAAATACATGATATCTCAATATATGACAATTTAATTGCCAGATATTTCACTTTGCTAACTAAGGAGGATAAACACGGCCCTTATGTATTGTAGCAACAAAATGACTGATAGGTTTATGTAATGATTGTTTTAGGTGCACCTAGGAGGATTCCTATATACTCAAAGGTACATGGAAGATTGAATCTATATTAATAATTTGTCTAGTGCAGTACTACTTGTATTGGCTCGCACAAAAAAGAGAACTACTTGTATTGGCTCGCACAAAAAAAGAGATCATATAATGGCTTGGAGGTAAATTAATTATCAAAACAAATTAAAATTGCAAAAGTAAAATAAGAGAAGCAAGAGTATTAAACTTGTAAAATATAAGCCCTTATATTGATAATAACCTCCAAAGGAGAAAACTCCAATACAATGAAAATATTACAAAATATTACATAACATTCTACCTCTATAAATAGTTTTTCACTAACAAAACCCTAACTACTTGTAATCTATCAACTACCAAAAGGAGTCTTATTTAATGAAGACTGCCCTTTCACATTGGATACTATACACCAAGTACCTAATATGTCTTATTCAAAGAAGATGTTCCATGAAAATTACATCAATTAACTAATAAAATAAGATACTTTGTATACACTAAACATTTCAATTTAAATTTCTGAATTGATCATGTACAGACTAGATTTTATGTATTGCTGATATCAACAATTAACATACAACATTTACCTCCAACCTCGCATTTAGTATTGAACAAGGTATTCCACTGCTCTTTTTCTTCAAAATTAACATACAACATTTACCTCCAACCTCGCATTTAGTATTGAACAAAGTATTCCACTGCTCTTTGTCTTCGTGTGACCTCTAAGGGCTTCAACAATACTCTTCAAAACGTGAAGTTCTCACCATGTTCGTTCTTGCTGGACTTCGAGAACATGGTGAGAATAATAACCAGCTTGTTGGGTAATATTCAATGTTAAAATAGATATAACTGGTCAATAATCTTGGATGATTTGAAAGGCCGTTCCATTTCTAGCATGTGAACAATAACCAGTTTACTGAGCAATATTCAATGTTAAAATAGATTGTATATATCAAACGACAATATATACACTAATGGCATATATCAAGTAATCCAACGATAATATATACACTAATCGCAGCATTAAATACTAAACAGCAAGCTGATTAGTATTCACCCTTCTCGTGCCAAAACAGTTCAATAACTCCAACATGCAAGCCGTCATTTTTCTGCTTATGGCATCCATGGTCACCTGATTCCTTGCGCGTTTCTCCTTCCATCTTCTCCACTTTGCCAAAAATAATTGAAATTCGCACTGGCCGCTTAGATCATCAATAACCCACTCCACTATCTCAGAATAATTAATAATAGGTACACCATTACCCTCCTATTTCTGGAAAAAGTGGCATCGGCCATGACAATTCTCCTATTTCTGGAAAAAGTGGCATCTTCATTTTACTTAGCCATTGGCCATGACCGTTCAGAAGAATAAAGTAACACCAGCCAGTCCCAGAATAGCCGTATTTTTTCCTTTAACGACAAAAAATGAGCTTAGTTGATTACGAGAGTCACGTCAAAAGTGGCGTTATTCCCCGAAAGAATATAGAATTATTGTCCCTTGTCCCTTGTCCCCATAAACAGTTATCGGCTCTCTCTGTAGAAATAGAGAGACCACCGTCTCTGATCATTTCGCCCCATACTTGCTGGTTTGTCACGAGCCCTGAAGAGGCCGAGACACAAACAAAGAGGAGGAGGAGGGGACAATTCAATTATATTCAATGGAAATGATAAGCCTTAGAAATCTGATGCTGCAGGCGAGCGTGCCAAAGAAGCTGCATGCACCCACTTCCAGGAGCTACTTCTCGTCAGGGTAAACGCATTTATTATTATAAATTGTTCTTCAGCATATGATATACCTTGCTCTGATACAAACCCTGCAGTTTTAATATTTGTCATGATTTGCAGGGGACGTGGGTCGCATGGATGGGCTTCAGTGGATGTTAACAAAATAGTTTGCACGCCTGATGACGATTCGAAGAAAGATGAAGAGAAAGAGGAGGCATGGTGGATTCCCCACCCAAAAAACGGCATTTTCTATCCAGAGGGCCAACAGAAATGGATTGAGGACATTAACCATCACAAAACGGTACATGAACAGAAAACGTATTGGCTTCGATCATTGGAGGACGTTCAGAAACCACCCCACCATATTGATCTCAATACTTATATCACCTCCGACTAACTCTAGTTTTATTATTTGCGCCACGTAAAGATGTTATATAGTCTGCTATGACCATCTTTTAAATAATATATAATGCTTTTAATTCGGATTCGATGGCTTGATCTACATTTACTGTTATTTTTTACCCGGTATTCATATCATAAGGTTAAAAATTCATTAAACCAAAACCAGAGCCCTCTTAACCTATGCAGCTTAAAAATTAATTAAACCCAAAAATAGGATAAACCCTCTAAACTCGTAAAACTCTACGAGTACGTCTTAACAGTTCCATGTTGTTTAAACAAAAATCATAACCTTACACAAAAGTTTTGATAAAGTGACCTCAGAGAAAAAGTACTTGTTGTTGAATATAAAATAAAGTGACCTGGAGAAGAAGTACTTGTGAGTACTTGTTGAATATTTTTGTATTATAGTCATTTTTGTTGAATATTTTTACATTATAGTCATTATTAATATAAATAAAATAAGAGTACATTATTTACATAGGGTCTCTCCTACCACTATAACTTCACACTAAAGTTTTTTATAAAGTGACCTCACATAAAGGGGTACTTGTGAATACTTCTTGTTAAATATTTTTATATTATAGTCCTTATTAATATATATATATAAGATAAAGGTACATTATCTACATAGGATCTCTCTTACCACTATAACCTCACACCAAAGTTTTTATAAAGTGACCTAAAGTTTTTATAAAGTGACCTCACATAAGGGGTACTTGTGAATACTTCTTGTTAAATATTTTTATAGTATAGTCCTTATTAATATATATAAGATAAGGGTACATTATCTACATAGGATCTCTCCTACCACTATAACCTTAGACTAAAGTTCGAGAAAAAATTTCATGGGAAAAAAACCTTACACTAAAGTTTTTATAAAGTGACCTCATGGAAGGAGTATTACTTGTTGAAAAATTTTATATTATAATTATTGTTGTTAATATTTTTATATTATAATTATTATTAATATAAATAAGATAAGGGTACATTATCTACATAGGGTCTCTCCTATCACTATAACTTGGCACTAAAGTTTTTAATAAAGTGACTTTATATAAAGGAGTAGGGTCTCTCCTACAACTATAATCTTATATAAAAAAATTTATAAAGTGACCTCATATAAAGAAATACAATACTTTTGAATATTTTTATATTATAATCATTATTGATATAAATAAGATGGAAAATTTTACA
Source organism: Picea sitchensis (assembly GCA_010110895.2). NCBI lineage: Eukaryota > Viridiplantae > Streptophyta > Pinopsida > Pinales > Pinaceae > Picea > Picea sitchensis. Next base: position 78,204 of record SNQJ01S0008652.1, on the reverse strand, counting down.
CATTTGTTTTTGTTGTTTAATAATATATATTATAATAATTATTAATATAAATAAGATAAAAATACATTATCTACATACTATATAAAAATATGAAAAATATAGAGTTTTTTTAAAATGATAATAATGATAAGTTATATATTAATTTTTGAATATATATATATATATATATATATATATATATATATATATAATTGTTCATGTATATTAATTATTAAGTTAATATCCATTGATATAGAGGATTGTGAGAATACTGATGATTATTAAGTAGTTAAAAAAGATATTTTATATCAAATATATCATATTTAAATAATAGAATAATAATTTTATATTGTTGTTGAATTACTATGTTGTTTTATTTTGGATTTTTAATTTTTTCTCTCTCTCTATATATATATTTCATGAAAAAATAAACTAAACAAACTTTTCCAATATACTATCTACAATAATTATATTACAAGTCACTTCAATAGATTGTTTGACACTAATTGTTAAAATCTAAGAAGATATGGAAAGAATAAATAATTAATAATAATAATAATTTAAAAAACTCAAAGACTCATTCACCTAGAACTTCAATGGAAGAATAACTACCAAGCAAAGGTGGCATGGGGTTGTTGATTATGTGCATGATGAAACAACAATGTCTCCTAAGCCCAAAGAAGGAGAAATTGTAAGTATTGGCCAAGTTGTTTTATGTGAAGACCTTTAGATTGAAAATGGTGGTTCTCAAGAGAGGACAATCCATGAAACAATTCAAAACATAATTAGAAAGGAGAGAGCAAGTGGTTCTCAAGAGAGGACAGTCCATGAAACAATTCAAAACATAATTAGAAAGGAGAGAGCAAGAGAAATACTTTTTCTAATTTCTAAGAAAGTTGGTAATGAAATAACATCCTACAATGAAATTTTTTATTATTTTATTTTATTTTTTTCTCTACTTCAGTTTCACACTAAGTAGAAGCCTTGTTCTATGCAAGAAGCCTTGTCCAAGGCAAAATGACTTATATTTTCCTATCTCAATTCCACATTCAAAGTAGAAGTCTTTCTCCTTGCAAGAACACATGTATATGTGTTGATAACATAGGGCACAAAACACTTTTACCTCAATATTCCCTTAATATTGGACCTAACCCCAATAGCATAATATTATTTCAAGACTCCCATAACTTTCTTCACTTTGATGAGTGATCATTTTCAAAAGGACAAAAAACAACAACATTTCTTATTAAAAAAAAAACTTCCCACTATTATGACCTCTCTCTTAAACCCAAAAGATACGGGACACTATCCAATTAAATCAAGAGAAAATAGTAAAGAAAGTAGAGGATCGTAAATAGTATAACTTAGTTAATTATAATATATATTAAACTAAAAAGGAAGACACTCTCATACATGAGATCTAATCAATTCTATATAAAAAAATATCATACTTTGACAATAAAATAATAAATTTTATTATTATTCAACTACTATGTTATTCATTTTTGTATCACTTACTATGACATACACATTTTATTCTTTATATATTACATTTTATTCTTTATATATTTCATTGAGATCATAACCTAGTATCTTCTTTGAAAATTTTATATTTAAGTTGTTTATAATAAATTTATAACATAATACCCTCTTTGAAAAGTTTTATACTAAGAGCTTTGTATTTAAGTTGTTTATATTAAAGTTATAACATAATATCCTCTTTGAAAAGTTTTATACTAAAACCTTTACATATATAATGAAACAAGTAGGACCTCCTCAAATTTTTGTTCTCTTACTCTTACCATGTTGATTATGTATTATAATGTAGATTCTTTATCCATCCATATTCAATTCTTTAATGTTGCATTCTTTTTTGATTTCATACATTATTATAGCTTCTAAAATTTGTTGGAGTGACCATCATGTTCTATAATGAATTCAGGATGTAACATTTTGCTAATATTTTTGAATTTATTTCAAATTAATGATGTTTTTGTTCTTCATGTTAACTTATAAATTGATAAAATCAACTTTGATGATGTTCATTTTCTACACTTTTATTATCAATTGTGCAATTGCACTCTAAATTAATTTTCATTTTTTTCATGCCTTTTATGACAATATTATCCTATAAACCTATACCTTTACCTCCTCAATATGGAGTTCAATTTTACCATCAAGCCATAGTTTGGAAGAAGAAGAATAAGAATTAGTCAACAAATATCGCACAACAATATGATATCGTAATATTCAATAAATTGAAGTGGTATCAGAGTGGTTATTATGTGGGCCTGTGGCTAAAAAACGATATTGCTGATGGCAATTAGGTCAACAACAAAAAAACCGATATTGCTTATGGCAATTAGGCCAAAAAGACAGAAAATCAGAATCGGCAACCCAGGGCATGATTCTGGTTAAGACACTTCTGACTTAGACAACGCTTCCTATAAATTATTCTCAAAATCACATAACCAACAAACGTATCGAGGTCGAATCTCACGAACGTATTACGAATTTCATAAGAAAAGTGAACAGAACACAACACACTCGTCTTCAGGATAGGACGGGACGTTTGTCGTTGCGTGTACTTTTATACGGGTCCAGAGGGATGCAGTTATATTTGATGGGCAACCCATTATGTCCTTAAAAGTGAGTGGCAAGTTGCAACAGGATTGAAAAGATGGAGCAGTAAAATAATGAAAAAATTAAGTCTTAGGATAATTGTTCTATGTTTTGGTTTTTTTTGGGGATATTTTTCGTTTAATTATGTTTAAAATCTGGTAAGAAATTGTTGGATTTGCATATTTGAGTGGTTAATTATGTATTGTCTTAGTGATTTGGGAGTTTTTCAGCACGCTAAATCCATTTCAACATTTAGAAATACAATTTAAAAAACAGAAAATTGTGATTTCGTGCAGATTTATGTGGTCGTCTTCGGATGAAAATGACAAAAACGTAGAAAGTTAAAAAACACCAAAAATACTTGAAAATAAGAGTAATGAAATGGAACCAGTTGCTCTCAGGTGAGACATCACCTGGAGAGGCCATCAAAGGAAAAACAACGCTGCGCATTTATTAAATGAATGAGGAGTACAATATATATGATGATATTCGGTTTAGACAGTTGGAACCATTATTCAGTTTAGAGGAGTATGCAACTAATCTCCATTATTTCAAAGTCTCCCCTTTAATGGAGAAATGGATTGTCTACAATACAAATGTCTGTTGATGATTGCAGCTATGTCTCCAGCTTACAAACCTGTGAGATGTGGATCATTGCAGCTATGTGAGTCTTTCTCTCAGCTTACAAACCTGAGAGAAAGCCCCTAAGAAGGGTATGTGGTTCCTAAGACAAAGCTAGGAACGTAGAGATGACCTCCTCCATTCAGAGGGTTGAGAAGAACTCCAAATGATTATCCAGTGGGAAAGGCGATCTGTTGAGTTAGACGTGTCTGTGGCTGAGCACAAGGTGAACGTGTTAAATCCCAAAGTGTTGGGTGCATTGTCATGTGAACAAGAATGAAGATGATGTATTAGCCTCCTATGAGCAGCAGAGTTGACGAGAAGACTCCAGATGATTCTCCTGTGCGAGGCAGTGGGAAAGAAGATCTGTAGAGTGGACGTGCCTGTGGATGAGCACAATTGAACGTCTGAAAGATCTGGTTCTTCTGTGTAATGCAGTGAACCAAATGTGCCCCTAGTGGATGAGCACTAGTGGGTGTATCAGATCATTTTCTATATATATTGTTCAAGAGTCAGACCTGCCTGTAACCCTAATTGTTATGTAAAGGGTACAGGTCGGCCCCACCTTAATGTGGTTAATAATAAATGTAAAATATAATTAATCTCGTCAATAATAATAATAATAATAATAATGAATTATAATGTGACTTAGAGAGGTCGGCCCTGTTGAGCCAATAGACACTTATGTCGATAGGACAAGTCCAATATAAGTAAGAGAAGATTCCCCATTGTGGAATCATATCTTTCTTGTGAGTTTGGAAATTTCAGCAAGTACACTTCTTTGGGAAAAGGTGTGCACCTCTCTTGGGCACTAGAGTTCTAGGGTTTGAAGCACCCTCTTGTGTGCTAAGGTCTTTCTTGGTGGTGAAGGTATTTCTTTTGAGGAATATAGCAAAGGATTTGGTTGGGTTTTCTTCCCTTGTTGAGAAGGGTTTCCGATGATACATTTTTTGTTCTTGTGCATGGTGCTTCTTCTTGTGATCTTGGTTGCTGCAACATTTATGGTTATGGTTAAATGATAAAATGGAATAAACTTCATGCTTAACCTAACACATTGAAAACGCAACAATGCCTAACATAAGTAACATGCTCTGAGTCTCATCTAGGCTTACAACTTGACTCTAACAATTTCATTTTGACCTTTCTTGTTGTCAGATAGTGATGGAGATGGAGATTCTTCCTTGGCTTGATGCTCCAAATATGTTTCATCTTGACTCTGTTATGCTTGAGTGTCCCTTTGGCTTTGTTCTTCTTCATTTTGGAACTTGGCGGCTAACTATTGTTCTTTGTCCTCAACACTTTTGTAGGTTCTTGGAAGCATTTTTCTTTAATTCTTTCAAATTATTCCAACTTCTCATAGGTGGGTTTATTCCCTTTATAGATAAAATCATCAATGCCTTGCTCAATGGACTATTGCAACGTCAATTCATAATAATACTTGATTTCTTCTAGGTTCCACACCATAAAAGTTGACTCAATATTTTCTTCATCAATATCTTCATTTTCTTCCATGTTTTCTGTTAATGTTTTATGCTGATATTATAGTTCTTTGCATTTCATAAAGATAAGAGCATAATAAGCACAAGATCACTGAGAAATACACATCCACAATAGACACAACATTTATCCTGGGAAACCCTCTAGGGGAAGAAAACCC
>SNQJ01S0008652.1:37026-62056 GCA_010110895.2 Picea sitchensis | reverse complement strand
AAGATGCTCTACTTGATTCATGACTTGGTATTCAGCCTATAGCTCTAATACTGTCACAAAGAGGAGGGCTTTTTTTACTGTTTCTTTTACTTCGAGCTGCTCTACAAGCAACTGTTCTTTCTCTTGCTGCATCTGTGCTTTCTCCTCTTCAAACTTGGCCTGGCGAGCAACCTTCTCATGTTATGCAATTTTGCGTTGTTCTACAATGTCGCCTTGTACTTGCTTCAAGGTATGGGTAGCTTGTTCTGCTTCTTGTTGTGCACGTCGAAGACGAGCTTCGACCGCATCAGCTAATCGGTGGAGTTGGGCTGGTTCATCCCCCAACTCTGGTTCTCCTGATGACAGGGGCACAGTGGACACTGCATGGCTGGACTGAAGGGCCTGTTGTACCCCTCGGAACTCGACCTTAAGTCTGCCATACATTTCCTCCTTCCTAACTTCTTGTTTCTCCACAATTTCCAGTGAAGCATCGTTGAGGATGGCTATGATGAAGTCGAAGTCATCAGTAGTAAGCACGATATTCATCTTGGTCACAGTGGCTCTCGATTTCTTTCAGGAAAAAAGTTTCGGGGGAGAAACCTTCCTCTTATTCAAGGGATCGGTCTCATCTCTCGGCAGTGTTACTTCGCCTTGCTTCTGTTAAGCTCCTGTGCCATTTATTTCTTCCTCCTCACCCCCTCGATCAGGTGATACTAAAGCAGTCTTCCCTGAGGCGCTACTTAATTCTTGGACCTTTTCAATCTTCTTCATTTTGTTGGGTCCGGGTGTATCATGCGCAGTTTCTAGGCTGTCAAGGTTGGACATCTTTGCAGGGTCTGCTGGAATAAGGAGGTCTGCCGACCAGTCCTTAGTGATCTCCTCAAGGTCCTCTTCTATGAGATTGTAATACGACTGCAGTTTCTCCTTATGTTCATTGGCTCGCATTGTAAGGTAGATGAAGTGTCGATCTGCGTAGAACTTCATCAGAGGTTGGAATCTCTGTAAGGTGTTTGGAGTCATGTGAGGTTCTACTTCTATGGCTCTCTTCAGGTGAAGGACGTATGAAAAGAAATGTTCGACTGCCACTGTTTGTTCATATCACTCGAGTACCAAAGGGTAGCGAACTTCGCAGCAAGCGGCTCGAATGCTTAAATATCCGAGAAGGTCGCACCTTCTGGCATCTCCCAGGAAACAAAGGCGATAAGGATCAGGATCCAGTTGAAATGGAACTTGTAGCCTTGATACTAGGCTTCGTGGTAGTCTAGATCCAGCTGATTCACCAGGTACTTCGCCAAGTTCATCTGTAAACCTTCTACGCATTTTCCCGCTAGGTCAACAACAAAGCTTGTGACCTGCGTAGGTCGGTTCTTCCTTACTAACTTTCCTGCAATTAACTGATAGGTGAGGCGCATTGTTCCATTCTGGATGGAGGCTACCTTGTAGCCTCACGTTCCCTTTTCGACATCACCATATGTATCCTTGATTTTCTATGCTAATGCGTGATCTGTGGCTTTTCCTGGATAGAAATCCTGTGGATCGAGTCATTGCATACTCAAGCCTATGATCCTATGGATCAACGTCGGGTCGACTGTGATACGGTGATCTATCCATAAGTAGCCGCCATGGTAACATGAAAGTAATAACTTAACATAGGCATTCACTTTATGGTGCCTTCCGAAGTGTCGAGTTTTCATGACATTTAATAGAGTGGATTGCGCGAGGTTCATCTTCCATGGCTGAGAGATTCTCTTTGAGTTCTTCCCCTTCGTCTTAGTCAGGTACTTATATAGAGAAAGAATATTGTAGTTTTTGTGATCTCTGAGGTTGAAGTCACTGAACTTCAACGCTATGATATTATCCTGCTGTGAATGAACTGCGCGTATCCCCTTCGGGGGGTACGCAATAACCATGGTGTACTCAAATTATCTTGGCACACTATTATCGTCAGAAGTCACTCTTGGATTGCAGTAGGAGCAGAGCCCGACGCCCATCAATTTATGTCACGATTTGTTTATAAGGAGGGGTGATCATGGGCAAGTGAGGTCTTAGATAAACTTCAGACAGTGAGTTGTAGTGAGGGTGAGTAGGGGGAAGACTTGTATAAGAGAACTGCAAAGGTCTGTTGTAAACATTAGGTTTCTAACAGACTGTAGGAGAAAACATCTAAACGCAAGATCTTCTTACATTCAAACGCAGAAAACTGGAGAATACAACAATGCAACACTAAATCCTTTATCGTAACATAATTGCAATAATTCATGTGAATCAGTCAATCATGAACTCCCTCAGTATGAGATGAAAACTAGATTGGGTAGGAAAACTCTCTGTCATTAAACAAGAAATCTTACAAACAGAGGCATAACCAGAGAACTAGAGTGTCTGTTAAAAATTTACAATCGGAAACTTCGCTCTACCATCGATGCTTACAAAAATGGTGAAAACGCCTTCATATACTCAAAAAAAACAACAGCAGAAAAAACAAGACACTGCATTAAAACATTGCGTCTGCATGTCTTCTGATAGTCTGCGCATGTAGACTCTGGCCGATCGTGCACCTATGACAAATGCTATCAGATTTTAGATTGTCCTGCTGCAGACGAATCGACCAGCTTTAGTCCTTTGATGGACTTTCCATTTATGGTGGGGATGATGCTCAACCACGAGCAACAACCACAATAACTGCTTTCTTGGGACTGGGGACAACCTCGGTCAACTCTGCCTTCTAGGACGTGGAGGTCTTCTCGAGGGGCCACCTGGACCAACCGAACGGTTCACGGGATGAGAGGTGTAAGTGACTGGGCGAAAGGGATACATGGCAGGCGGTGAGGACTTGGGACCAGTATATTCGTGCCACATACAGATAGGGGGCCCACTAGAGTGAAATTCCATTCCGGACCCCACCCCCCCCATTAAAGGCAGAACCAATGGGGGGGTCTGAAATTCAATACAGACCGTAGATCTAAGTGCCGAGACTTGGGCCGTCCAGATGCGTGCATACATTATCTCTGATTCTGGACCCCCCCCCCTCTCGTTAAATCCAGAATGATGGAGGGGGTGCGGAATTGAACCTTGTCTATGAATTTGAGTGCCTGGATCATGACCGTCCAGATCTGCGCCCTCTTTAAATTAAATGTGCCCAAGCCTCACTGATGGATGAACGGCTGAGATGACCTCGGCGCTTTCATCATGAAAATCCCGAAGGGCCCCACTCGTGGCTCAGCTATTGCGCCACGTGTCCTTCAGATGGACGGTCTCGATTCTTTCGGGATTTCTGGCACTGGGTGTTCACGATGCAATTTTCCTCAAAATCTCGATTGACCAAATCGTGAAAGCACGGATGTACGCCACGTGTCCTCCAAAGGAACGATTGAGATGGTATTTGATGTTAGAAGAGGGTTGCCTCCATTACCAGGCTCGCTTGACGTGACCTGGTGCTAGAACCATAGGCTTAGCTTCAAAGGCACTTATCGACGTTTCGGGGTTCAGGGTTTCGAGATGTAGAACGGCGTGAAAACTCTCACCCTTCGAACTCCCGAATGTTGAATGCCGATGTGACTAGATCTCGCGCCATGCGTCACTGGATCAAATGACCCAAATTTAGTCTTGAAATATAGGCGCTTTCTCTGACGCTATATATCGGGTAACTTGGTAGCCCCGAAATCCCGATGACCGTTGATCTGCTTCGTCGCTTGATCCTTGTCGTTGAAATTAGACTGCTCACTCGCTTGATTTAAGCCCGAAATTGACTTCTTCTGTGAGTTGTGCTCGGCGCTTATGGCTGTGACCTTTGAATAAAACTCATCTGACCGGTTTTCAAAACCCCACTTTTATGCGTTTACACCAGAGGCCTAAAATCGGAGAGGAAAACACCCCTATACAAGAAATGTTGCTAACATTAGGCTCCATGGGGGATAGAGTCATCCATGTGATTCTCTAAGGACTCATTTTGTAGTTTCAGTGCCTTGCTGTTGGGCTATGGAGTCAAGCTCAAAAACACCCCCTGCTGAAAATACAGGCCGAAAAAAATAAAAGTGAAACAAAACAAGATACATGCTCAAAAGAGCTTATTTATGTACAGTCCTAATGCTAATAAAATATTTTACATGGGGCTAGGTGAAAGCAGATTTCCACCATAGCCATTCAAGCAACTTCCTAGATAGAAGCTCCTTCCTTCTGTCGATGATCACCAGTAGATGGTGTAATCGTGACAACAGAGCGGCTACACTCTTCAAATTCTCCTCACAGGCTGAAGTTGATATGAAATAGGGCAGCTCCAAGGCATAAAGGACATGCCACTCCATGTATTCGCTGACAAGGTCATAGAATGAGCGACGAATTTCAAAAAATTGGTGACAGGAAGCCTCCTCTGCTACACAGTTGTTCACATGTGGCTGAATATCACTGACAAGCACAGGTGAGTGGGCAACTGTCGTAGGCTCACTGATCTTAGGCAGTGGATGCTCATTGACTAGCTCTGGATAGGAAAAGAAATGTGCACTTAGCTGCTCTTCTGGTTCTTCCTCCTCTTCTTCGTGCACTTCCCCATCTTGTAAAAGGGGAATGGTCTCCCGATCCTTCTCTTCAATCCCAAATGTAAATACATCATGGGAAATCTCGTGAAGGAAGAAATAAGAATCCTCTTCCACAATGGCTTCTTCGTTTAAATCTGAGACAGCAGGCTCATCGGGGGTAGATGCTAACGTATCTAAGAAATCTTCGATAATCTCTTCAAAAGAGCTGCTTAGATCATCTGCCTCAAAGATTGGAAAATCCACTTCGTTGCCATCAGATTCCAATTTTGCACGTTGGGCAGTGAGAGATACCGCTTGCTCCATGTCACTCAGAGCATCTTCTTCCCCCAGTCTTCTATCCTTACATCCCTCATCATCACAACCTCCATCAGACATAATCATATCTGGGAGGATTTCTTCTTCTTGGCTCTCCCATGGGTCAGATTCATAATGACCATAAACAGGACCCGTGGGAAAGCTTTTTTCATAATCGCCCTCAGTAGAGTTGCTAAGGGCATCTGCTTCAAAGGATGGGAAATCCTCAACACATTGTTCAACTTCCCATCTGTCAAGTCTGGAAGTGATAGATTTTATCAGTTACATAACTCCGCCTGAAGCATCTTCTTCCTCCCTGGGATCTTCATAATTATCCATTGTAGAGATACCAAAATCATCTTCTTCAAAGGGTGGAAAATCCTCTGCACATCGCTCAGCTTCCCACCTGTCTAGTCTGGTAACGATAGATTTTACCAGCTCCATAACTCTGCCCGAAGCAGACGAATGGGGAGGAGAAAGGACTGATTTCTGATCCAGGTCATCAGGATCATCCTCATAGCCTACATAAGAGACAACTCTATCTTGTATACATTTGTTGTAGTATCCCTCACAACATTTATGAAAAATCAACTTAGAGGGATAAAGCTCCTGACAATAGGCAGTGAAAGCTGCATGGAATTCACTGAGTGAAGAAATTCTAGCAGGGGGTAAAGAATAATACCATTTATGAGCATCCCCTGCTAACGAGAACATGAACATTTTCAGTAATACATCCTCATGATGTATTTCCCACTGATGCATGAGTTCATGAAACTCACTGAGGTGCTGAGCAGGGTTGTCCTCTTGATGTTTTCCAAATATGGGCAAATAATCACCCCATTCATTTGGAGAAGGGACAACATTAGGAAAACCAGGAATAGCAGAAAAATTAAAAGGAGCAAACCTTCGAGCTAAGATTTTCTCCATTCCGAACCAGTGGAGTCGCCAATCAATCCTCGAATCATGGAGCCGTCAGGTGAAAGATGTGCAGCTTCGAATGTGCCTGGTCCTTGTTCACCATCAAAGGCCATATCTTACGTTGTTGTTACCCCAGGAATCTTCCCAGGCTGAGAAAGCAGCTGCTGAAACCTTCTCGAGAAAGCTCCTCTGGGTCAGCTTTCAGGTGTGCTAACAGTAGCCACAGCTGAAACAATGATGTGGAAACCTTGGATTCGCCCCAGTGGAGTCGCCAAGTGCACAGTAGCAATCTTTAAGGGCTCTGATGCCTGATGCACCTTCAGAATCAGAGGCTCAATGTCGTTCTACCCAGGGAAAATATTCAATTTCATCCCCGACAACGGTGCCAGAAATGTTAGCGTCAGAAGTCACTCCTAGATTGTAGCAGGAGCAGAGCCCGACGCCCATCAGTTTATGTCACGATTTTTTTATAAAGAGGGGTGATCGAATGGAAGTTAACTCAAAACAATGTTGTTCTAACTCTGAAACTAGGCCAGGCATGCATGGGAAAGTGAGGTCTTAGATAAACTTCAGACAGTGAGTTGTAGTAAGGGTGAGTAGGGAGAAGACTTGTATAAGAGAACTGCACAGGTCTGTCATAAACATCAGGTTTCTAACAGACTGTAGGAGAAAACATCTAAACGCAAGATCTTCTTACATTCAAACGCAGAAAACCAGAGAATACAACAATGCAATAATAAATCCTTTATCGTAACATAATTGCAATAATTCATGTGAATCAGTCAATCATGAACTCCCTCAGTATGAGATGAAAACTAGATGGGGTAGGAAAACTGTCTGTCATTAAACAAGAAATCTTACATACATATGCATAACCAGAGAACTAGAGTGTCTGTTAAAACTTTACAATCGGGAGCTTCGCTCTACCATCGATGCTTACAAAAATGGCGAAAACACCTTCATATACTCAAAAAAAAAAACAGCAACAAAAACAAGATGCTGCATTAAAACATTGCGTCTGCATGTCTTCTGATAGTCTGTGCATGCGAACTCTGGTCGATCGTGCACGTATGACAGACGCTATTAGATTTCAGATTGTCCTGTTGCAGACGAATCGACCAGCTTTAGTCCTTTGCTGGACTTTCCATTTATGGCGGGGATGATGCTCAACCACCAGAAACAACCACAATAACTACTTTCTTGGGACTGGGGATAGCCTCGGTCAACTCTGCCTTCTGGGACGTGGAGGTCTTCTCGAGGGGCCACCTGGACCAACCGAACGGTTCACGGGATGAGAGGTGGAAGTCACTGGGCGAAAGGGATACATGGCAGGCGGTGAGGACTTGGGACCAGTATATTTGTGCCACATATAGATAGGGGGGCCGCTAGAGTGAAATTCCATTCCGGACCCCCCCCCTCCATTAAAGGAAGAATCGATGGGGGGGTCTAGCATTCAATACAGACCGTAGATCTAAGCGCCGAGACTTGGGCCGTCCAAATGCACGAATACATTATCTCTGATTCTGGACCCCCCCCTCTCCTTAAAGCCAGAATGACGGAGGGGGTGTAGAATTGAACCTCGTCCGTGAATTTGAGTGCCTGGATCATGACCGTCCAAATCTGCGCCCTCTTTAAATTAAATGTGCCCGAGCCTCGCTGATGGATGAACGACTGAGATGACCTTGGCGCTTTCATCATGAAAATACCGAAGGGCCCCACTCGTGGCTCAACTATTGCATCATGTTTCCTTCAGATGGACAGTCCCGATTCTTTCGGGATTTCTGGCACCGAGTGTTCACGATGCAATTTTCCTCAAAATTCTGATTGACCAAATCGCGAAAGCATGGATGTACGCCGCATGTCCTCCAAAGGAACGGTCGAGATGGTATTTGATGTTAGAAGAGGGCTTCCTCCTTTACCAGGCTCGCTTGACATGACCGGGTGCTAGGACCATAGGCTTAGCTTCAAAGGCGCTTATTGGCGTTTTGGGGTTCGGGGTTTAGAGATGTAGAACGGCGTGAAAACCCTCACCCTTCGAACTCCCGAATGCCGAAATGCCAACGTGACTAGATCTCGCGCCATGCGTCACTGGATCAGACGACCCAGATTTAGTCTTGAAATATAGGCGCTTTCTCTGATGCTATATATCGGGTAACTTGGTAGCCCCGAAATCCCGATGACCGTTGATCTGCTTCGTCGCTTGATCCTTGTCGTTGAAATCAGACTGCTCTCTCGCTTGATTTAAGCCTGAAATGGACTTCTTATGTGAGATGCGCTCGACGCTTATGGCTACGGCCTTTGAATAAAACTCATCTGACCAATTTTCAAAACCCCACTTTTATGTGTTTACACTAGAGGCCTAAAATCGGAGAGGAAAACACCCCTATACAAGAAATGTTGCTAACACACACTATATTGACTCACTGCCCCAACCAGAGGTGGGATGTAATCCGATAATATGGACAGGATCAGCTTCACATTTTCTAGGTCATCTCTGTGTTTGGTTCTATTTTCTGTTGATGGTGGGGATGATCCGACTCCACGAGCAGTCGACAGAGAGGCTTGCATTCCTCTCATCGATGATTCTTGAATACTTGCAGACATCGCTCTTTCAAACATTACTCTTTCAGTCATTAGGTCAATAAGAAATTCTTCGACAATTTTCTCTGCAGCGCTGAGCTCATCCGACATACACGCTCGTGGTTGAATGTCTCAAGTTCGAAGAGTAACTGTTCAATGCAACAGGATAGATGGCACTAGCGCGGTGATCACTGTGCAAAATAAACTATGTTGTGAGCTCTAATAGTCACGATTGGCAAAAGTGTTCTCGTTGCGTGGCAAGACGGGATAAATAGATAACTCGGTAACGGATCTTTTTCAACGAGCGTGAAGCCTTCATTAACTCAGTTATGTTCATTATGGCATGGTACCAACGGTCTAGTAGTGAAATTTCTAACCATAAATGCCTTTCTACCCGTTTAGGCCGCCGATCAAACAATTATACTGTCTCTAACGGCTATATTGCTTCGCCATGGTGAAGTGCCATGTGACATTGTTCTGATATTCCGATGAAGCTCCAATTTTGCAAATTTTCCTTCTGCAACTTTTCAATCTTAGCTCTCTTCTTACTTAGTTTTCTAGCCTTCTTTCCATTGAGATTTGTCTCATAATTCCTTTTTCCATTTTGATTCTTATCTTATTTTGGAAGAGCAACTTCGCGCTGTTGAGGTTCCTTCCTAGAAATCAAGGGTAATACTTCATCTGTACCTGGAATAGGTACTTCAGTCTTATGTGGGTCTTCTAATGTTCTTTCAACTTCGACATCCAAATCTCTGGTTTGAAATAGCTTCGCTTGGTTCTCATGTTCTTCAATCAAGTGTGCAATCCTCCTAGTCATGAAATCTTTTAACTCTTGCTTCTTTTGCTCTAAGATTTCCTCTTCTTTTCTTCCAGCCTGATCTCCTTCAATCCAATGTTTTTCTAATAACATAGAAAATGGAGTGTTATTCTCAATAAATTTAACAACTTCAAATTATTCTTCTGTCGAAGTTCCATGAGTACTCATAGATATCTTGGTAAGTCTTCCACATAGGGTTATCATCTTTCCTCTGAATAGTCCTATTCCTCCCAATGAAGGAAACATAGCAGGATTTCCTAGAATTTTCCAAGTTCTTTTAGTCATGATATTCACCTATGTTTCTTCATCCAGAACACAATCAATGTCGAAGTCTCCTATTCTTGCTTCAATGAATTCTTTTTCTTTGAAGATCTCTGATAAGATGATATGTCGGTGGTCATTCAGGGTTTCTTTCATCTGTAGCAATACTTTATCTGATTCTTTCTTGGGTTCTGTCATAATCTCAGTTTCTAGATTTGCCTTAGGGTTTTCTTGGTTCATATTCATCCTTTCAACCTTAGCAATCATTCTAGGGCAATCCAATACTTCATGGTCCAAATCTTTGCAATAGAGGCAACTAGGTCTTCTACTAGGGCATTTCTTAGCCAGATGTCCCAGTCTTCTGGAACTGTAACAAAGGGTTAATCATCTCCTTCTTTTAAATGGTCCCCAACCTTTCTTGTACTGCGCAATAGGATCATGGTAGCTAACCTGCAAAAAATTCTTTCTAGGATCCTGCATCCATTTGTTAGTCCAAACATTCTTTCTATGCATAGGTATAACATATATTTCACTATTCTTATCAGATCTACTCATATCAAATCTTCTTTCTTCTATCAGTGCCCTATTTTCCAAGCTAGGATAAATCTTATCAAACATACCTAGATCCATACTTTAGAAACAAAAATTTTCACTAATCTTATCTTCAGCAGAGCACAAAGCTTCCATATCTTTAAACTTTTCACTATTCTTACCTTTATCAGAGCACAAAACGTTCAGATCTTACCTCTTTTCTTCAGATCAGACTTCTTTCTTTAGCACGAAGCTTCACAAATCAAGTAGAATACTACGCACTAGAACGACATATCTATGCACAGAGCTTTCACAATTTCAAGTCAAGTCTTTGCACAAAGCTTCTTTTTCCTCAGTTCCCAGCAATCACAGTTTCAGGTCAGGACTTTGCACAAAGCTTCTTTTCCTTAGTTCCTAGCAATCATAGTTTCAGGTCAGCTCTTTTTACAAGGCTTCTTTTTCCTCAGTTCCCAGCAATCATAGTTTCAAGTCCCGACAATGAAACCATTTGTTGGCACAGGGGAAGACCCAGGATTCAACACTACAACAACGCACCAACAAAACCCTAACTACCGGCCCTTTCGGCAACACCTGTGAAGCAGATGAAGTCTCACTCGAGGTAGAGGTAGGAGTGGTTGTAGGACTCTAGTGTCTGCAACCTTAGCTGGGACACAGATATGTGATTCTAATCACTTAACAAAGCACTCAATAGTTATATTTATCAATATTCAGTTCTTAGTGACATCGTAGTTAAACCCTAATAGAGCATCGCAGTCTTCATCCAGATCTATCATCTAACAACACTTAGCATGACAAAACAGATCATATATTAACAGATTCAAGCACTAAGCATATGTATATAAGTCAGATCTAACATCCATCTATATGATTAAGCACTAAGCATCGACAGATCATTCATCTATATTAAAGAACTAAGCACATTAACATATAAACACATCAACACATTGCACAAAGCAGAGCAACACAACATGTGCGTGGTTCACCCCCACCCTGGGGCTACGTCCACCAACTCTTTGTCTTCTTTATTAGCTTCTTTAATAGGTTACATGCATAGAGCCTCAAAAACCCTACTCCGCAGAGGACAGGAGATCTGTGCAGCTCACTAGATCCTCCTTCCCCAAGTAGATCTAAGAACATAACCTTCCACAACCTCTTACAATGACTTGCACTTAGCTCTGCAAGTCTCACACAGTATGCACAAAGCACTTACAACTCCTGATTACACAGATCCAACTCTAGCACTCATCCATTTGTTGTTCTCACTACATCGCCTTAACATCTATTTATACATACAAAATAGGCCTAAGCATGGGTGAACCCATGGGCCGACATTCCCATACCCATTACATAATCCCAAATCCCAAAAAGGGCCCTAAAAGGGACCGAGATCCCACGATCTCTGCTTTGTCTTGTGCTCCGCCTTCGACAATCTGTCGAAGTCCCAAAACTAAGTCAAACATGACCAAGAATCCCCAAAACTTGGTCAAGCGTCAACATGTACAGTCAACATTTTTTTTTGCCTGTTTCGCAAAACAAACAGGTCATCGTAACTTGATCATACGACGTGTGTTTGAGCCTGTTCAAGTTGTGTTGGGTTCGTATCGATGAGGCCTACACACACATACGTTTTGAATCCATTCTGAGAACAATGTTTTTTAGGCCTTTCTGAGCCCTATCAAGCTTCTGGATCACACCTCCCCACTAAAGGGCCTTTTGGTCCCCAAAAGGTTACAAAATGGATCTTACTGATTACATACTCATATGGACAAAAACAAAACACGATGTTGTACAAAAATGATGTTATAACAGGTCATCATTTCATCATGTGTGATTACATTAATGGAAGAAAAATACAATGAAGTTGTGACATCCACTTCTGGAAAAACCAAGTGGGTGGTTTCTTTCCTTCACGGTGTTCCTCTTGCCTCATTGGTAATCCTTCTTCCTTCATGAATACCTGCGCAATCCTTTTTTCCTTCTTTGGATGAAGCTTCAGATTAAGGTTCCAACAACTAGCCTTTTGATGTCCACTCCTGTTGCAAAAAGTGCAGTAAGTTTTTGGCATCCAGACTTGTTTACCCTTCTCTTTCTTTCGTTGTGGAGTTGATTCTTTATGTCGTGTTTCCTTCCTGGTCGACATAGGTTTCCTGTACAATGTTTTTCTCTTCCAACACTTGGAAACACAATGCTTGGGTGAATGACAATAAGTACATGGATAAAGATTCCACAATTTCCAGATTACTTGATTATGCTTATTATAATCAAAAGGAGAATTGGTAAAAAACATGACCATTATACCTTCCTTCCCGATCTTCACTTGGCTTTGGAGTTGTCTTGCATTCACTATCATAATCATGGAGTGATATGCCACCACCTTTTGTGAAGTGCTCCTGCAATGACTTAGGGTGGCCATTTGAAGCATTACTTAGTTCTGAAGTTTTGGAACCCATCTTGGAGGATACTCCAAGCTCCACTTCTCCATATCCCAATCCTAAGTATCGAAGCCTTTCTACAAACTCGATGGGATTAATGATACCTTGACCTTAAATTCCAAGGCCCTTTCCTTCATAACCCATCTTGGTTAGCAATCTCAAACCTATACCTCTTGTATGTTTTTCGAATGCACCAAAATCATCTTGACGAAAATAAGGAGAACTTGATGAATGACCTTCACTGCATACCTCAGAGTTGTTTTCTGAAACAGATGTACAAGGCACTTCCTTCAATCCTTCTTTTCCTTTGTTGTTCTTTGAATCTTTCCCTTGAACCGATCTCTTTTGTTCCAGGTAGTCTTCATACAACACTTTCACCATCTCAGACATGGCAAACACCAAATTTTGAATTCCTTCTCATCTTGAGAAAGTCCTCCTATAGATGCCATTTTCTCCCTTGAGATGAGCTCTTGCCTGATTAACATACAAACTCAAATTCCAAACGTCAACTAGATCTGATACCACTTGATCCGAAAATATCTTTTACATGACTATGGTTGAGTTATTAAGCATATGTTGATCAACCAATTAGGAAGCTTAAATAAAGAGGAAGAAGTATATAAGAAATGTGACAGCCATATAAACATGTATAGAACTGAAATGAAACATAAAACAACAACAAACCATAACACCAATGTGATAACGGAGTTCGGCAATATCACCTACGTCTCTGGGCCTTGTCTCAGTGGGCTTTTCTTACTTATGTTCAAATCTTTACAAGTACATCATGATAGTGCCAAAAGGTTACAACAATGAGTTGGTCGTGTTCTACCAAATCTCATGAACCAATAAAAACTGATGGCTCCCAAATCGGATGAACGAGGCTCCCAGAAATGGCCCGCAAAGGTGTGCTCCTCAATAGTTTCCCTGCATAACAATGGCTTTGGCTCAACAATCCGGCAGCATAAACTTGTTCTAAACCTCTCTCTATAGCCTCAAGAAGGCCTAGTTTATATAGGCCTGAAGTTGGTAACCATATCCCAACTTCCTCCCAAGATCTGGCCTCAAAAAGGTCCCAATATCTCCCAAGATCTGGCCTCAAAAAGGTCCCAATATCTCCCAATAATGGCCAAAATCTCTCAAATCTGCATCAAAATCCATTAAAATCACTAATATAAAGTGCAAAACCCACTTTATTCCAAAAATATGGGCGCAACCCCCTTTTCTCGCATGCCCTTGGTCACATGGGTTACCTGCATGTGGCCAAGCGCTATACTCTTGGCGTGCTAGCTCCCTGTTTGTTTGGCACCTGGCCGTTTGCTAGGCCATGTGGCCAGACCCAATGCTCCATGCGCTATCAAGTTTTGAGCCCCGATATATAGGCCAATGGTTATGCCCCCTGGTAGGTGGGCTAGCCCAAACGATCGGGGCTAACCACCCAAACTCCTGCGCTAAATACCTAATCCTGGGTATATGGTTATAACCCCCTGCAATGAAAGGAACCATGGGTTGTAGGATAGACATCACAACTACGTGCTCTACCGGAGGTCGAGGTCATATGCTGAGTGTGCCCAAAAACCATGGCCAAAACTCCCGCACTCACCTATGTATAAGGTTCGGGACACATGTGCCTAATCCTATGGTAGAGTTTACGTTGAGGGCTGGGGCTAGGCTCGAGCCCTTTTCCGTCCATTTCATGTAAACTTAAATATAAGTTTAGGGTTATAGTTATCAACATACAAATGCGGGTGGGTTGGCTAGCCCAACCCTACCAAACCATTCGCCCTCATCGAGGTCACCTGTTCAAACCTCACGGAGTCCACAATTTTGAAATAATGAGCCAACAAATACCTAGGTGCCATGTGCCAACCCATGTCTGGGCCACATGGCACCACGCCATTTACCGGAACAACGCCACGTGTCAAACGCCCATTGGCCCACATAATTACCACCTGTACCTGCCACGTAGACGCCGCATGTCGTACGAATTGTATGGACATGCCACATCATCCGTACGGTCATGCCATGTGTCACCGTACGATCATGCCATGTGTCACCACTTTAAGAGTGACATGTGTCACTCCCTGATTAGTCCCTTGCACCTGTCCACGTCAGTGTCTGTATGCCCAGTCACCCTGGCACGTGTCACCTCCAGAAGTTGTCACGTCAGTGCTAAATGTGTTTTTCCACGTCATTTGTACAGCCTGTATAGTTAGTTGTCACGTGGCATTGTACGGACTGTACAGTCAGCATTTTGTTTTGCCTGTTTGACAATTGCCTGTTTGACAAAAACGACGTCCGTTTGAGCCTCTTCAAGTTGCGTTGGGTTTCTATTAATGATTCAATTCTAGATCAAGCGATCACGTCTCTCCTCAGCGCATAGGTTCATGTCAATAGTGTTTCATTTTGCAAGTTTTAAACAAGTTACAACAATATATTCTCAGACAAATTTCTTCAAAATTTCTGGCCAGGTAGAGGGACGCATTACTCATCCTTCAACAATTGTGCCTTTCAACAGTGCCTTTTCTGGTGACTTTCCTTCACACGGAATTCTCTTCGTCTGCGCGGATAGGCGATTATATTCAGCCTACAACTCCTCGAATCTTCTTTAATAAGCAAATTCCCCAAGCAGATTCTTCGGGGATAAAATGCAGATTCTTTACACGGTTAACCGGCTAACAAGCAAATTTTGTTTGAAGACATTTGCTAGAGGTTCCAGAATATGCCTCTTTTACTGTGATAAGAACAAATTCTATAAATGCCCCGCGGAAAACCGAATTATTTACTAGAAATTCACAAAAACTTGCGCGGAGTACAAAATGCAGGCAATTTCAAGACAAAAATACCAGAAACTTTTATCAAAAATACCAGAAAGGTTTCAGAGTATGATTTATCATTTTGTAGGCCAGATTTGCAGGAACTCTGCTTAAATGTGATCAAATTCCGTCAAATTTTCAGTATTCTCTTCCACAAATTACTCAAACTCCGCTAGATCTTTGTTATAAAGAAGAGCAAAGTCGTTTCGCCTGTAATTTGCTCACGTTTGACTCAAAATAGCGCAAATTTAGTTCAAAATACTTGGATCGACCCTAACTTTTCCAAGAGAAGGAAAAATAAAACTGAGAGAACTTAATTTCTTTAACAGAGACATTAGTGGTCGTTAGTGCAAGTTATCTGAAATTGTCAACGTAAGTTTGCAAGTACATCCAATGAATTAATGTCGATGCTTTCATTTGCAGTGTATCTCATCTAGTATTTTTTCATGGATTCTGCAGCTATTCATTTGTTGACAATTACGAGTGTAATATCTGGATAGAACTTAGTAGTAATTTACGGAGGGAAATTAGCAGTAATTTACCAATACAGTCTTTGGATTGCGATATCCAAATAATTAGAGATCACCATGGAAGTTTCAGATGCATTCTCAACCAGCATTTCCGGAAATTTTTCTGTTGGATATCCCAGTGATCTAATCCACGAACAGCGATCAACTATATCAACGACAGCCCGTGGAGAATCAACCCCCATGTTAAATATATTGTACTCTCAATAGTATGACCGTACACTGCCAGCTGTACTGGACAGTTGTACTTTCTATTTTTGTCTTGCTTGAGCATATATAGCTCAACCATCTTACATTGTAATTGTCTTCTGAATCTCTTCAGTTCTGTTCTGTTCTTCTTCATACATTTGAATATACTATTCTTTTCTCTCTGCATTTCTCTGTCCTTCACAATTTATCATGGTATCAGAGCTACAGGTGTAAGACTCTTCACACAGTCCGGAGAGCCACACAATCCACACAGTACAGAGCTTCACGGATCTTGAGAGCACGCGTCACAGACTTTTCACAAGGTTTGGAAAGCTGTCTGCAATACTCTTTAAAGATCGCCGTGAGAAGCTAGCGGAGGAAGCAGAGAATGCAGAAGAAGAAACCTGCACAATTTTCTCAAAGAATCGTCAAAGATTGACACAGAAGAGCTGCAGAACGAAAGAAGTTTAAAGAACTTGAAGATTTCGCTTCAATTCGTTAAAGATTCAAGCAGAAGGCTGAATCGTTTAAAGATTTTTGAAAATAGCTCAAATCTGTCAAAGATTGTTTCAGCGTATTGAATCGCTAAAGATTTTGAAAAATAGCTCAAATCCAAAAGATCAGCAGCATCAATGTTAAGAAATCGCGCGGAAATTCTTTTCAAATCTTTGAAAGATCTTACCTAATCTTTCTTCCATTGTGTGTAAAGAACGATCTCAAAGAATACCATTGAAGTCGGGTACCGGCCCGGCTTAACGAAGGTTCCAAGCGGGAAACCGCACTTCAAGGGACGAGGAGAGTAATCAAAAGTTTAAAGAATTCCAAAATTGGCCACCCGATCACAAATCGGATGTAAACAAGTTAGATCGCCAGCGAAGTTGTACAACCATTAGTCGTGGGTGGGAGCTTACGAGGCCTTTTTTCAATTTTGAGAAACTCGACGCCATCTTGACCGCTCATCAAGAGACACGCATGATCCTATTCCATCTAAAACGGAATCGGGAGTTGGATGAGCGAAAGAATCAGCTCTCCAAAAACCCCGATACGCCGAAACGCTAACCCTCGGGTAAACCATCACAAACAACTACTCTCGTGACGTGCGCAAATCATCGACGTTATATCTGTGACGGAAATCGGGTTTTCAAGTCCATCGCAACAGATCGACATCATCAACAGAAAACTGACGCACTTTGACTGATACCGCATCGGCTTCGGTTTCACGCTGATGAGGTTTGGAGCATCGTAGTTGCGATATCCCTCGGCAGGACGATCGACCGGCCCACCATCCTAGACGCTGGGTATAACAACTCGCGATTCGGAAAAGTCCCCGGCGAGGAAAGTTTATCAAGCATTAATATCGACTCGGAGAATCACAAAACTCCGGAAATAAGGGGACGGGTTTTCCAAGGAAATCCCCCGACGCGAAATCTAGTCGCCCATCTCGCTCGTGACGCTGCGGCGTAGATCAAGCTTTGAAAAAGTCCCTCGATATGAAGTTCACGGCTGACCTCGTGATTTCGCTGGATCCCGGAGACAGAGGTCCGGACACATCATTTTGGCGAAATCGCTGAGGGGAGGATCACACGACTGGCCCATCTCGCTGAGGACGCAGGTCGCATTGGAGCCTATCGAAACTCCCCGGATAGACAAATACCATTCCAGAGTAACGGAGTTCGGGAAATCAAAGGGACAAGAGAACTTGACATCAGAAATCGCAAAACCCCGATTCGCGAAATCACGAAAAGATCACCGTCCGATCTCGCCAGAACGAATCAAGTTGAAAAGTCCAGCATGATTCTTTTCATACGGCTTTGAAAGTCAAAGAAGCCCCAACACTTTAACATTGTTGCGTGGTCACATTGTAACGAGATCAAGGCTTTCATCTAAAGCCCGATAAGCTCCTGGTATCGCATCGGGCAAACCAGCCATCGCAATCGGCTTATGTGATAGGGAGGGGCCACAAATTTTTCCCCATTTTTTCGCTAACATTTTTTAATGGCGCCGACTAGCAATTCCTTACCACTCGTGGTCCATTCTTCTTGGTAAGAATTAATGCACTCGGGTCTCTTCTTCTCAATGAGGTCGCTCCCCGCAGCAATAAGAGTGCTCTGGAACCAAAGGGATTCTACATGTGGAAACGTGATTCACCAAATTTCACCGCCATGACAAATGCGTAGAGAATTTCTTAGGCAACTCTAAGGACCAAAGAAAACAGTTGAATTGATTCAATTTTGTGGATGATTCGATTTTGTCAAAAATCACAGGTGTTGTTACTTTAAAATAGGCCTGGGACATCCTAAAAATTTCCTATCAAGGAAATGATAGGAAGATTTAAACTACAACCTCTGACACAATTCGAGACTCTCTAATGACAGAGTCCAAATCAGATCGCCTCATGACCAGAGTCATGGGATCGTGAACCAGATCAGACTCACTGGTGAAACCATCACCGATCAAAGAATTGTTGAGAAAATTCTCAAGTTTACCAAGGAAATTTGAAATGGTTGTACGCCATCCTGAATCCAAGGACCACAAGTTTCTCAACAGATGAATTAATTGGCTCTCTATTGACACATGAGACAAGACTACATCTCACGATGAGTCAATCTCAAACGCCTTCAATCTCACCTCATTCAAGAGGGAAGGCAGAGGAAGAAGTAGAGGTGAAGAGGGAAACTGGTAACCCTCATACCATTGGAGGAAATAGACAACAATATTCCATTCAGAACTTCCAAGGTCACAGAATCAACAACAAAATCAATTATTAGAAATTATCCAAATTTCAAAGAGGCGTAGGAGAAGGTCAATGACAAACTAACATCTACCGTTTTATTTGCAAAGTATGGGCATTAATAATCAATGCGAAGAAGCGGTGCGTGATCGCCTCGTGCAGAAAGCACATGTGATAAATCGGTTAATCTGAAACAACTCGCTGTGGCATGTTTCTCTCATGCCACACAACCGAACAACAACCTAAATATCTCTAGTTGTCGACGCTATCGTAGCAATCACATGACATGTAACAAAGACTTACTTTCAAGCATTGATTCATCAATTTCCTCCCGACATTACTCTTGGTAATGACTATTTAGTCAAAGTTCATGGAAGAGGAATTGTTCCTATTCTTACCAAAGTAATGTAAAGAAAGACATATCTAATGTCTATCATGTTCCGTGACTTAAAACATAACTTGTTATGTTTTAAGTCTGGAACAACTCATTGAAAAAGGATACAAAGTACTTTTTGAGGGAGTATCCTACAAAATCTATGATAGAAAACCCACTTAAAAATTGATTTCTGAAATCTATATGACCCAAATAGGATGTTTCCCTCACCCTCATAACTGCAAATATGAGTCAACCCTAGGTATGCATAGAATGCATCAACCATAAATGAAACAATGGTTTGTCATAATAGATTTGGACATCTACCATTTCGTAGTCTAAGTTCACTCTTTAAAACTCCATGGTCAAAGGTCTATCTATTTTAAAGAGCAAATCCCCCCAAGTATGCAAGACTCACATACTTGGAAAACACAAAAGAACAAGTTTTCCATGGTCTTCCAATCAAGCCAAACAACATCTCGAACTTGTTCACACCGACCTATGTGGACCAATGCAAATAGAGTCAATAGGTGGTAGTTTTACTAACGCTATTGATGATTTCAGGAAAAACTGATATATTATTTTCTATTACTGTAACCGAAGACATTTACTAGATTCAAAGAATTGAAAGCTGAAGCTGAAAAACAGAGTTGTAAATTTCAAAGTACTCAAGTCGATGGAGGAGGAGAATACAACTCCGAGAATTTGGTAACTTTCAAGTAGTCTCAAGGCATCATCATGCAAGCAATGACAAGGTATACTCCATAAATAGAATGGATTGGCTGAAAGGAAGAATCAGATCATCATGAATATGGCAAGAACACTTCTAAAGAAAAACATTTGTCAAATACTCTTTTATCGGGCAAGAAAGTACGCTCCGGCCTATCTCTTTAAACGCATCCCCCAACCACCGCCTAACGATGAAAGTTCCTCAAGAAGCATTGAGTGGGATAAAGCTAAATGTTGTTCATCTCGGGACATTTGGATGCATAGTATATGCACACGCATTCAATTAAGGAAGAAGCTTGATGACATGAAAATGTATTTTCACCGGCTACAGTGAAACATCTAAAGATTACAAACTTTACAATCCAATATCAAAGAAAATAATTCTCAACAGACATGTCAAATTTCTTGAAGACCACTGGATGATTCAAAATCGAAGTGGGATGAATCCTTTACGCCAAGTTCAAAACACGAAAATTCAAGCCAATACCTCAAACCCTTCCCTCCAAGAATGCAAGTCCAAGGACCACCTGATAATTCACAAGATAGCTCATCTTCTAGTAGAGAATCATTCTCTGACCACATAATCGAGAACTCGAAGTTTGAGCTAAATCCATCAACAGCTTGGATGACTTTCAACAACATAATTTTTTGCTTTTAATGTCATGTCAACCTACATCCTTTATATGTCTAAGGAGCCACATTGGGTTTAAGCAATGAACCAAGAAATTGACTCCATTTCGAGAAGAACAAGACATGGATCTTGTTGACTTTCCAAGACACAAAAAGAGTATTGGTACAAGTAAGGTACAAAACCAAACTAAATGAAAAGGCGATTGAGTGCTAATTAAGCAAGACTTTATTGCCCAAGGATTTCTACAACAACTGCATTGATTATGGTGAACGGCTTTGGTTCAAAGAGCAAGATTAGACACTGTAAGTACTTTATTGGCCATAACAGCACAACACAAATGGCAAGTTTACCAAATGGATGTCAAGCTTCCAAGCATTCCTAAATGGTTTTAGAAGAAGAAGTTTATGTCAATCAACCAACTGGATTTGAAGTCAAAGAGCAGTTAGCCAAATTAAAGTGTGGACGCCAGCAGCCTTGTATGGCTTAGCAAGCTCCAAGAGCTTGGTACGTACAGAATTGACACCTATCCGATCAAAAGTGGTTTCAATGGTCGTACCGAACCAACAACTCTTTATACCAAAACAGATTAGCACGGTAAAATTTAATTGTATGTTTATATGTTGGAGACATGATCTATTGTGAAATCTTAGAGTACTGTGATTTCAAGCATGCCATGAAATCTGAATTTGAGATGACAGATTCTTGGCATCATGAAATATTTTTAGGAATTGAGGTTCATCAATAAGCTAGCAGTATCTTGTCTCCAAATAAAAGTATGTAGTAGACATTCTCAAAAGGTTTTGCATGGAAGGATGCAATCCAGTGGAAACCCCCATCCCTTTGGGCACAAAATTAAGCAAGGAAGATAAAGGTCCCACAATCGATTCTACTTTATACAAAATTTTAGTAGGTAGTTTGTTGTATCTTACAAAAATTAGGCATGATATTATGTATGCAGTTAGCCTTGTTTCCAGATTCATGAATCACCCAAGGATTCACACCGGAAAATGGCAAAACGACTTGGAGGATATGTATGTGGTGAAATTAAGCATTTTGGTTTATGGTACACTACATCTCCATTGTAATCAACTTCGGGTTGGCTACGATAGTGACTTTGGTGTGTAGTTCGATGACAGAAAAGCACATCGATATGTTTTTCTAACCTAAGTAACTAACTTGATTTCATGGGCATCAAGAAGCAGCCAATTGTATCAAAATCTTCTGCATAGGCGTAGAGTATGTAGCTGCTACCTCGTCTTCTTGTCAAGCTGTATGGCGATGAAGATTATTGAAAGACATGTCACAAAACAGAAGCGATCCAATTCTATCTCTCGTGGACAACACCAAAGAATTGCATTATCCAAGAACCATGTGTTCCACAAGAAAAGTAAACACACTGACACTCGGTTTCATTTTATACACGAGCTAGTCAATAATGGTGACATTGCACTACAAATTTGTGGTTCTAGAGATCACCTTTGGTCAGATATTTTCACCAAGCCACTAGGAAAGTCAGTTTTTGACTTCCAGAGACAACACTTAGGCATAGTCAGTGCTGCTGATTGTAACTGTTGAGTCTAAGAGGGAGTGTTAAATATATTGTACTCTCAACAGTATGACCGTACACTGCCAGTTGTACTAGACAGTTGTACTTTCTATTTTTGTCTTGCTTGAGCATATATAGCTCAACCATCTTACATTGTAATTGTCTTCTGAATCTCTTCAGTTCAGTTCTGTTCTTCTTCATACATTTGAATATACTATTCTTTTCTCTCTGCATTTCTCTGTCCTTCACAATTTATCACCCCAGACGATCCTCCTCCTTCTCGATTTACCGTGGGAGGTTACAAATGGGCAAACTTCAGATTGTCTGATCTGGGCGCACCACGATCGCAGGTCACACAGCCTCTCCACGGTCACAGGTCGTGCAGCCTCTCCATGTCGATCCTGAGCGAGCAACTCTCCTCTACACAGGCGCGATCCGATCTTCCAGAAGGTCCGGGAAGGAATTTCGTTCTGAAAATTTGCAGAACTCAAGCGCTTCCTCACTGAAGAGCAGCGCTTTCTCTTCGACAGCAGCAGCGATTGGCTCTTCACTCTCGCTCTGATACCAACTTGAAAATAAGACTAATGAAATCGAACTGATTGCTCTCAGCACCTGGAGTCCATTGAAGGCAAAGCAACGCAGAATACAATATATGATGATATTCGGTTTAGATGGTTGAAACCATTATCTAGTTTAAAGTTTATAGAAGTACCCAACTAATCTTATTTATTTTTAAGTAAAATTAATGAAATTTAAAATGAGATAAAAAAAAATATAAGAAAATGCATTTATTATGAAATAGAGGAAGTTAGTTAAAACTCATAATAACAAAGAGGAGTTTATAATATAGGTATATACTAGCACAGTCACATAATTGTGGCTGATCAACATCGAAAGGCTGATAAGATGAAAAGAATCCTTAAAAGAATATATTAAATTTTATTATTGATTAACAAATAAATGGTTGAGTTTCATTTATCTGGTGTTCATATTTTAATTTCTGTTAATCACTTATGTGGTAATCAGTTAGCTATCAAAGTAATTTTTAAATATGATTAGGTAAATGTAAAAAAGTAAACTCATAAACAGATGTCTTTATAATAGCTAGCCATTTATTTTGTGTGACTACTAAGAATATTCCAGCCATATTTAATCCTGTCCATAGAAAACTTATTAAGCACTAAACCCCTATTAAATCTGCCCATTGTCAATAGGTGTACGCCTTTTGGCGTAATAAGCATGAATACATGGATATTGTTAGTGATAAAAAATGCACTGGCATTTTTGAAAGAACGATTCCTAATCTTGTAGGGAAATTTTGAATAGCTTCCCAGGCTCCAAATGCAGATTTGAAAGCACCATTGGAAAGCTTAGGATTTGTAGATGTCGATCGACTCTTTAAGCATGCAAAACAGACTCTCCATGACTGAGAAATTTGATTTTGAAAAAATCTGCGCTTTCACCAACGCAGAAGGCAGAATTATAACTAGTTAGCTAGTGAAAGCTCCGCCTTTCACCAGCTAAGGAGCGGATTTTCGGGTAAATTAGTTGGTGAAAGCTTGTCACGGCCAGAATAGCCAAATTTTCGCCCAGATCAGGATTTTTTGGGTTAGAATGGTTTGAAACCATTGAAAATGAACAGGTGTTGAATTATCAAGTCTAACTTAACAGCTAGTTTGGAAAGGGAAGTCAAAAAGGAGTTTTGTGACTAAGATTTGGTCATTTTCAAGGGCAAAATGATAAGGATTTTTGGCACACATCATCAAATTCGAATTCCACTTTCAGAGGAACAGTTCAAAGAGCCTTGGAAGGCTAGGCTACACTTCATCAACTTTCAACCAATGATTGAAGACCAAAAGATAGAGATTGACCTCATCTTGAGGATCTCTTCCTAGTTTTTTGTAAATCTAGTTTACTTTCTATTTTTAGAAAATCAGATCCACTGTTTTAGGATCTGATAACTAAATTGTAAAGCTATAAAGCTACAGAAGGAAGATGAATGAGGGGGTTCAATTCCGGAGACACTTTTTGGCTATGTAACTTGTGCATTATTTTGCTATATGAATGACAGTTTTCTTTGGTCATTATATATCAGTCTGTCCATATTTTCCACTATTCTGTATTTAGTTCTATTCAGCTCAGTTGTTCAGAACTGTCATCTTCTGATATAACTCATGAATACGAATTAGATCTTCTTACATTCTTGTATGACCTTGCAGATTTGTACTTGGTTATCTTGAATGTCATTCTTCACATCTTGATTATTTTTGTTGTAACTGATATCTAGTTTCTTGAAGCACTGGTTTATTTAGAGGCATGATATGTCATCTTCTTGCTTAGCCATTCTCAGCTATCCCATTGATCCACACTTTGATTATTTATAATTTCTTAAGTTACCAAGCATCCTTAGCCTACAACCCTAAGGAGTTTCTTGGAGTGATAACATATATCACTTTGAGAGTATTAATGTAAAGATTTCCAAGCATCCCAACGAAATTTAGTTGAAGAAAGCACAAATCATCATCGAACGGAAATTAATTGGCGAAAGTGAAAATCATCATTTTTGAGGATATATTTTTCACTTCACGTGCTTAAATTGTGGTGTAAGTCTACCAAAACCTATTTTTAAATTAATATAGTCAGTAATAATAAGTATAGTCAATAAGTGATAAGTATAGTAGGTTCGTGTAGAAATTTCAATAACAATGTCAATTCTGAAATTTTATTTTATTTGGTTTTCCAAATCTATTCTATGTGAACTTTCAGTTTTAGCATGGATGTGTAATATTAAATTACAGTGGTAATATTTCAGTTCTCTTCCATTCAATTTCATTTAGTAACCTTGAAAATAAAAACCATACAAGTATATTTCAATACCATGATGTTAGAAACTTGGGACACACTTAACAAGGCATATAATAGATTTGATTTATCTTATTACATCATAATATAATAATAAATATGATGTTTTATCTTCTAGATATGTGTCAAATCATATAATTAATTCATTTATATGTTATGTCAAATTAACATAAAAAACAAGTGTCACGATTTATCCAATAAAGAAAATAACATAAGCAAAAATCAAATCTACAAGTACACAATATTTGGACAACTAGAAAC
>SNQJ01S0008652.1:21491-36875 GCA_010110895.2 Picea sitchensis | reverse complement strand
ATAATGAAGAACAAGCACATATCACAACTTTATCACAAAGCTAGTATAAGTCAAGCTCTCCAAACCCTAGCAAGGGAAACCTTGGCCACCAACTCCTTCGAGATACAAATCACTCCCAACCAATGCTGGTCAATCCACTAAAAATCCTCAAGAAGCTAGCACAAACATCGACAATTCCTCCTTGCCAAATTACAATAAGCTTATATCACATAATCTCTCCCCACTAGAAGTGTCATCTTCCTTAATCTTTACAAACCCCAACCATGTTGCATGACACAAGTACATGACAAGACAACTCTAGTGCTAGCATCAAAATATACATGTACATCCTAGGGTTCGATTTCTCAAACCATAGATCTTCAACTCTTGCAACATCACAAGCACCAAGACCTCCATCGAACATCAAGGAAATAATAATAGAGTCTTCTTCCAAGCAAGGCATCACATCAAGATCAAATCCCATCAAGCTAATGTTTCCATGATCTTGCCCTTATTGAAATTTCTCCTACTCAACACCCAAAAATTATCTCAAAACAAAATCACTTTGTCTACTAAAAACACAGTTGAGTAATCAACTAAACATGTAGCGGAAGAATTAATAAGGAAACCAAATCAAGTACACATAAACACCAATATTTTTTAGTAGATACCCCTGGAAAAAACCCCAGAAGGAAAAACAGTGCTAAGAATGATTTTATTATGCTAAAATCATGGCTCTGGTAACAGGGATAATGGCCCACTAAGATAAATACAAATGAAAAATATCATGGCAAGGTCCGACCTGTTGTACGACCAGTTCTGACATGATTTTCAAGGAATACATGATTCACCTTATTTTAAATCGTGTATATACACAACTGTCTACACTATGAATCGTGTATCCATATAGAAAACTTGTATGGCAAGATCTGTATGATCTAACACTCTCCTGTGGCTTCCTTAGACTAAAACCCACATGTGTAAGCCTCTATTTTCTCTTCTCCTTGGTCTGATCTGTAGATGGAAATCCTTCTCCTTTCCTATACAATATCTCCTTGAATCAAAGTCCTTCTTGATCCAAGCTCTCAAGTATCAAGTCTCCTTGAGTTTTTCGAGTGTCTTTCTCCTTCACTCTAGTCTTTATTTTATAATCGTGAGTTATAATTTGTTTCTAATCTCACTTGAGATTTAGAATTACATGATAAGATTGCATGCATGATAAATATTAGCATTTTCTAAAATAGCTCAATTAACTAATTACATAATTAATTAACAAAATAAATTTACTTTAATAATTCCCTTAATTAAAATAAATTCAAGAGTAGAAGACTTTGGATGATTTCGACATGTCTAGACACATAGATCTATGTGGAAATATTTTTCTGATGCTACCACTAACATCAACACTCCCTCTTAGCGAGGAAGGTATTCTACACCACTCCAAGTATGTCTCTGAATAACACAACCTTCCCTTTCTCCAAGGGCTTGGTCAAAATATCTGCAATCAACTCATCTACGGAAATATACTAAATCTTCATTGATCCCTTCTAGATCATATCCCGAATGAAGTGATATATGATCTCAATATGCTTGGACCTATCATGGAATACTATATTCTCAAAGAGTTTGATACAACTTTGATTATCGCAGTATATCATCGTAGGCTCCAACTCATGACCAAATAAACCTGTAAGCAATTTACGAAGCCAAATGGCTTCACAGCTAGCCATACTTGTTGCCATATACTATGTATCTACTAAACTGAATGCTACAAAAGTCTACTTTGTGTTGAACCAAGTAATCATTGTTGATCCCAAGCTGAAGAAACACCCTGACTGATTTTTTTGTCTACTGCAATGTCTTCCCAATCTGAGTCTGTATATCCTTTCAAATCCACTCCATCCCCTCCAAGATATCTCAATCCATACTCCATTATACCTCTCAAGTACCTAAGCACATGCTTTGTTGCAATCCAATGTGCCTGCTTTGGCTCTACCATGAACTGAATCAAGTTGTTCAAAAAAAAAAAAATTATTTGGCCTGGTGTTGACCAAATACATCAAGCACCCTATCAACTTCCTGTATATCTCGGGATCCACCAACTATGAATCTGAAGTGATTACCTTCTTCAGATTGGTAATCATAGGTGTAGCCATCGATTTACATTCCTCCATCTTGAATCTCCTCAATATCTCTACTGCATGCCTCCCTTGTCTAGGGAAGATCTCTCTCAATACATGCCATGCCTCTAACCCCAAGAAATAATGCATCAAGACAATTTTCTTCAGCTTGAACTCAGTAGACAAATCTTCTTTGCACCCTACAATAATCTCCTCTACACCTGTGAGAAATAAATCATCAATGTACATAACCAATATGAGAGGATCCTCTCCAACAAGTATGAATTACAAGTTAGGATCCACCTCACTCTTGGTAAATACCATACTCTACAAGTATCCATCGATCCTGGAATATCATGCCCTGGGTTCCTGTTTGAGTTCACACAAGGATTTCTTAATCCTACACACATGAGACTCCCTCCCATGTACCTCAAATCCCTAAGGTTTCTCTACGTATACTTCCTCCTCAATGATCCTATTGAGGAACATTGTTTTCACATCCCTCTAATGTATCCTCCACCTCATAATTGAAGCAATAGAAATAAAAACTTGAATAGAATCATACTTAGGGAATGGAGAAAATGTCTCCTCGTAGTCCACTACCTCTTTCTGGGAGAACCCTCTTGCCACAAATCTCACCTTGAACTTCTTTATGCTACCATCTGCAACATGCTTGATCTTGTAGAGTCACCTGGAACTCGCAACTGACTTCCCCTCTAGTCTCGAAACTATGTCCCAGACATCATTCCTCATAATAGAGGTGTACTCCTTTACCATGGCATCCTGCCATACCTGCTAATATGTTGCTTCCTCAAAACTGGAAGGCTCAACATCAATTATTCTACTCATAGGTTCCATATAGTTTGGAAACTTCTTTGGAGGAAACACTCTCCAACCACACTCCTAGGATCCTCACCAGCATCCCTCAATGTTTGTACTAGCCACCTGGGTCTCCTAACATTAATGGAAGGGGGTAAATCCTCCTCCCCACTTGAGGAATAAACTATTGACTTCCACTCATCCTTTGGAGCATGTTTCTCCTCATCCTCTATCACTATTGATGACTCTTGACTACTCCTAGATACTAAGTTCTCCTCAAACTTAACATATTTTCTCATAATTTTCTTCCTCTGCACTGGAATGTAGAGCCTGTAAGGCTTTGAGGTCTCGTTGTACCCAAAAAATATACCCTTTAGCCCTGAAGGCTCCAACTTCGTCCTCTTCTCCACTGGAACATGAATGTAAATTGGACTACCAAATATCCTCAAATGTTCTATCTCTGGCTTCACCCCTGAGAATTCCTCCTACAAAGTAGTTTCCCCTAATATCCTGTGAGGAATCCGTTATGCACATACATAATCGTATTACATGCCTCTACCCACAAAAACATGGGAAACTCATGATCATGTATCATAGCCTTGGAAAAACCAATGATGGATCAATTATTTCTCTCTACAACCCCATTCTGTTAAGGATTGTATGATCCCGTCAACTCCCTCTTGATCCATTCATTCTTGCAGAAATCCTTGAAGTCATTGGAGGTGTATTCTCCCCCATTATCTAACATCAAGACCTTGGTATTATTACCTATATAGTTCTCTACCTCAACCCTAATCTCTTGAAACTGACTGAAGACCTCATCCTTGGTATTCATAAATAAGATTTAGGTTTTCCTAGAAAAATCAATAATAAATGTCGCATAGTATGACGATCCCTGTAATGATGTTGCTGACATCGAACCACTCACATATAAGTCAATAAGATCCAATATCCCTTTGGACCTACTCTCGTTGCTCGGAAAAGTAGCCTTGGCATTCTTTATAAGTGCACACCCTCTACACACTGCCTGTTGCACAATCCTGAACTCTAGAAGACATGTAACAATCCCCCTTAGAATCGGCAATGCCCAGTAATGTAGGTGTCTTAACATGTTATGCCAAAACTCACATATGTTATCATTGTCGTGTACCAAATCCTGAAAAGGCTTTCCCTGCAACCTGTATAAAGTCCCTTCTTGAACCAAAATGGATCCAGGAAGGCCAAAATTTTAAATTTCTCGGATTTGGATGAAAACAATGCCATCGCGTAGGGCTCATCGTTTTGATTCTGGAAGTATGTTTTTTTTTTTAAATGGACACTGTATGGCGAAGCTATCACGATCTGAAATTTTTCCCAAACAGGAAAAAAAAATTCAAAGTCAACAGTCAACAGTTTGTACTATTGACGTCAGCAGTACATCATCGTGACATGGAAGATGACGTCAACATGAAATCATGATGACATCATCATGCTAACGTGGCATCACCAGAGCATGACATGTGTCAGACATTTTTGGCATTTTTAGGGATGAGTTGGCACGGTACGGATTCAACACGTGGCACTGTACGAAAGTGACACATGGTGGTACGGACATGACATGGGCTAGTGAAAGAAAGACACGTGGAATTACGAAAGGATGCATGGTAGTGATGTGGCAACATGTGGCATACTTTGGGCATGACACGTGGCAGATAAGTTGATTGTGCAGGCTAACAGAGCAGTGATGTGGCATACGACAAGTTGATTGTGCAAGTGAGTTGGTAGGGTGACTGTGCAGGTGACTGGACTGTACAGTGGAAATCAAAGGGTGACACGTGGCCCAATCACAGGGTGCCATGTGGCACCCCGGATGAGGCTAATAAGGCCTAGTCAAAAAATTTGTTGCACCTCCGGTGGATGCGAACACCTAACCTCTGCACTAACCAACGGACTAACCACCATGCGCTAACCGGTCGAGATACGTTGTTGCTTGTTAAACCATGCGGAAAAAAAGATATATAAGTTGGAGTTAGCGCAGGTTTTGGGGTTAGCACCCGGTCGATAGGCCTGCCGACCAAGGCGCAGGATTTTTGCACCTTCCATATGACTAGGACCGAGGACCTTGGGAGTGAGCCTAGCTGTTTATCCTAGGCATTGGCCACATGGCCATTCATACGACCAAGAGCATGGAAAAAAGGGGATGGCACACATTTTTTCAACTTAATCTGGACAATCATGTGCTAGCTCTATGTTCTTTCTATCTGTCTCACTATGCAACTCAATCTACACATTCATGTGCTAGCTCTATGTGCTTTCTATCTGTCTCACTACCTGAGAGTATGTCCTCTCCTCTTTCTGGAACTGGGACTTTGCACTTGCAGCTGATCTGAAGTTGAGAATGACTTGCTTCATTCTCATTGTGGCTGCTGAAATCTATGAGTAAATCCTATATTCTATCACAAAGACAACTTCATCTGAAACTGAGAGTGGCTCAATAACTAATACTGAAGGTATCTTTGAATCTTTTTTCATGGAGGCAACTCTATCTTTTATCGTAGTCATGTCTCCATGACCTAACTAATGTACTACACCAATTGCCACTCAAATTGTAAATATGGGGATTGCTCCCTCTGCATCTCATACTATATATGAATCATGGTTGTTCTGGTTGTCTTCATGAATACTGGAACCATTTCTTCAATTACTGGAGTAAGTGTCTCATCATAGTCTTCTTCTTCTTGCTGGGAGAATCCTATGGACACACATCAGGATTTGTACATCTGCACCATGCTTGATCTGTTAAATCAATCTTGGAATTCAACACTGACTTATCTTCTAGTCTCACAGAGAAATACATATCCTAGTCTTTCTGACTAGCTTCCTTCTTTGTCATTGAAACAAGGGAATCTTCCCAGGAGATTTCCTATCTCCTAGAAGTTTATGAAGCTATGATATGGTCTTTTCATGGCATATGTCTCCCAATCCTGGACGTTGTCTCTTCATCTGATCCTTTCTGAGATCAGGCTTACTCTTGATTTTTCCTGAGTCTACAAGGACTTGATCATCTCTTATGAGGTATACTTGGTGTTGAATAACAAGTCTAAATATGAAAAGATTCAAGTGAATTTTGCTTCCTGTCAAGGTGGCTTCATTATCCTTTGAAAAAATCTATTGTGAGTTCTTGTTCTAATGTTCGGTCATGTTTGGAGCCTTTTAATCCTTACAATCAATCTCCATATGAGATACTATGGATCTCAAAATATAGCTTCTTCTTCATCTTCTTTGGTACATGAATGTATATGGTTATGTACATAGTCTGCTTCATGTCTCATTTAATATGTTTCCTCCTGCAACCTTCACTATAGATTCCTTAGGGTTATCACCTGTGACCTGAAACAAGGTCAACAAAACAACAAGCAAGAATACTACTCTTTTGATAATAGCAAATAAAACGATAGCACGAATAATCATCATAGTATCTCTTTTAGAGATATCACTTGTGACATGTCTTAAATAAAGATCAAAAGTAAGAAATACAATATGAAATGAGATCAACACTCTTCTAGTGTTGTGATCAAACATTCATCCATGGTAATCTGGAACCAACACAAGAAGTTTCTCCTAGAGGAGATGTTAGTTGTATCTGGTAAATGAGTACATTAAGCATTTATCTCAATATGCTCACATGCTACCAGGTATAATACTTTTCAAAGATTGTTACCTCAACTATAGTGTTTACTTGTAAAGGGGTAGTTATCAACTTGTCATGTGCAACTTTGAATCTTATCAACTTAATTAATCAAACCTGGAACCTGGAGCCTTGTCCTCAAGAATGAGTGTGTTATTTTTCTTCCAAGTCTCCTTCACTCAAGATGATGAGTGCTTTCTTCAACCTGTCTTTTGTACTAAGACAATATGTTATCTTGACAGAAAGTTGGGTTAGAGGATAAACTCTATGATCTCAACTTTAATCAATCTAATACTTTGACTTTAATTTTGACCAAAGGTTAGTATGATGGTCATAGCTTCAACATGCAACCTAGATCAAAATAATGTCATAAAAAATAGATGCATATCAGAATAATCAAACCTGGGTTGCATTATTCCTTTGAATGTGTTTGATCTTGAGATCCTTCTGGATCTATGGCAAGAGATTCCTTCTCCTGCAAATACCCTTTAAATCTTAACAGTTTAAACATATGTGAATACATACCTGTGATAGTATTTGCAGGTAGTGGCACCATCTGGTAGCAACGGTAATAATTACCAACTCTTAAAAACTTCAAGGGTGACTACAAATGATACTTCAACTGATACTGCAAATGCAATAGGTACTGCAACTGATTCTGCAACTGCAACTTCAACTGCAACTTAGATTTTTATGAGGAAACCCTAATTTTTCAAACTTCAAATTTTGAAATTTTGATCTAGAGACTAGATGCGCTGGGCTGAGGCAAGTTTGTTGGAGCTGTTAGATTTCAAAAATTTCAAGTTTTTCCCCTTGAAACTTGACCTGCGGAAATCTGGACTAGTACTTCTGGTACTGTTTATGGTTTCCTAGTTTTCTGGTTTTCTGGTTTTCTGGTACCAATCAAAACTAGGGTTTGAATTTTTGGAGTATCTGACCACTGAAAAGGTGCGATAAAGGTGCCAAAGAGTTCCCTAGACTAGGGCACACTTTTCTAGATGGTTTTTAGGTTGATATTCCTCTTCAACAAAAATCCCTAATTTTCTTGTATGGCATCAGTGACGTTTTACTTTATCCAGTGAAATATGATCTCTTCAGCTTAGCTTTGAAACCATGTTAAGTTTTTAGTTATTATTAGGTTTCTTTTCAATTTACTAGATAACAATAGCATAGGTAGGATCACTGAGAGAAACACAATCACAAGATACACAACACTTATCCTGGGAAACCTTCATGGGGGAGAAAACCCAACAAAAATTCCTTTATATAGATAGCTAATACAATGGCAAGACAATAAACCAAAACACTAGAGAATATCCAACACTGAGCAATGCGCCTATCTCTTCCTTCTTCTCCCAATTGTAGCTCTCCAAACTTGCACACTTGATGAGTGAATGAGTGAGTGAGATAATGAGGCGTTGGCTTCCTTTATTTATACAAATTGTCAAGTGATCAAAAGGTGTCTCTTCACTGGGCAGGGCCGACTTGTCTTCTTAGTGGTTTCTTAATTTGCATAATACAATTAGGGTTTGACCAATCTGCAAAAGGGGATTTGGTCAATTACAATGCCCGACATGATCAATCCACAAAAGGGGATTGATCTATTTAATAATGACTCAATAATAAATAGAATACTCTTTGCAGTTACAATATTTCAACAAAAAATAGATCATTAGATGAAGTCAAGTTGCTCGAGGTTTATTCAGGGAATCTCACTTTGGGAGAATTGAGAATTGGGAACGATTAAACCAAAGTCCCAAGTGTCCAATTGAATCTAGACCATTTATCTAGAACTGATCATAGTCATTGGATCAAGAATTCACGAGATCTTGAAATAGCCGAAATCCTGACAACCGTTGGATTGTGTTAGGCTTTTCTCATCAAAGATGGACCGTTAGATGAAGTCAAATTGCTCAAGTTTTATTCGGGGAATCTCACTTTGGGAGAATTGAGAATTAGGAACGGATAACCCAAAGTCCTAAAGGCCGAAATGAATCTATACCATTGATCTAGAACTGATCACAATCGTTAGATCCAGGAGGAGGACATGTGCCACGTCAAGAGATCCACATCAGCAAGGACACGTGGCACAATCAGATAGTGACAAGTGTCAAGGTCCAGTTGGCACTTTAGGTTACATAAGTCAGGAATATAGGTGACACGTGGAAACCACTCGGCCAATGCCAAGTCATAAGTGACGTCAACAAGTTACGTTACTTCGAGAGTTTTTCCTTCGGGGGAAATCAACACTACCCAAAGCATCGAAGGTCGAAGTCAATGATAACCATTGATGTAATATCCTTCAGATTCTCACATGATCGTTAGATCAAAACATGACATAAGCACTCCCATGTTGACCACTTTGGCACGGACCAACACCGATGGAAATTGGAACAACAATTACCTGGACCTCCGAACCCCCGAAGTCTCGAACTCCTGAAGTAAATAGTGGTCGTCCATCTCAACCTTTGATTAAGTCATAGTCATTGGATTAAGCAGTGGATGGATAGAGTAAGCGTAAATCACGAAGTAACGCTAATCATTGATCTAATTTGGGAGCATTCTCGACTGTCGATCAAGTACAGTGGAAGGATAGAGTAAATGTAAATCACGAAGTAATGCTAATCATTGATCTAATTCAGGAGCATTCTCGGTCATTGATCAAGTACAATGGAAGGATAGAATAAAGCGTAAATCACGAAGTAACACTAATTGTTGATCTACTTCGGGAACATTCTCAACCGTTGATCAAGTATAGTGGAAGGGTAGCATAAGCGGAGGTGTTAACCTACAGCAAGCGGTCACCACCGCTTTATGACTTATTTGGTAGGTTATCATTCCTGAGGAATTGAACTACTTAGAGTTCTAGTAACACGGAGTCCCGGAGTATCGAAGCTTTGAAATAACATCTGGATTGTTGAAGTTTATGAATACACGTCAACTCAATATTAACACTTCGGAAGATATCACTTCGGCGATAACAATATTGGGTGAAAGAAGAGGCAATGCTTAATTTAATAAGCCCATGGTTCTGCACATATGGTTATATGAAAAACATGGTTTGAAGGAAGCACCTCCATAGAACTTGATTCTTGCAACATTTGCAGTGACAGGTTTTTAGCCAGAACAAAATAAAATGCAAAATAGGGGATTTGAAGTCTTTAAATCAAACTAGTAATAATAATAATAATAATAATAATGGAAATTATTATTATTAATTCAAATAAAGAGGTGTATGAAGAGGTATGATGGTTCAAACAAAGGGACACAATGCTTCAAACTCATACCTGCTAGGAGACTATATAAACAAAGATGTAGGGTGAACAAAAGACGTAGTTGAATTTGTTGAAGTATATATATTTATATATAATGGATTGAATGAAGGTTCATTCTATCAGGTTGGTGCCTGTTTACAAGTTGGGTCTTGTATAAGGATTGGATTCGTCACATCTCAGTTGGATCTGAGATCAATAAGTTGAGACTTGTTATGAGGGTTGGACTCCTCATTTCTCAGTTGGATCTGAGAACTACAAGCTGGGTCTTGTAAAAGAGAGTTGGTTCTCTCATAGTTGCTTGAAGTTGAAGATATTCAAATATTTCTTATGTATTCATTCAAGTTAAATAAATAAATAAAATATTTACTGTTTTCAGATTTCTATGACACCAATTCACCCCCCCTCTCAGTGTCAAGTGTACATTTGAACACGTAGGATTCCTTGATTTCTTTTTCTTATCCCTTTTCCATCATAGCCCATCTACCTTAACAATTTGGAACCAACTACTCTGGTATGATTTTCAAAATCACCCAAATTCTCTTCAAAAAGGTCTATGGAAGGTGAGCTTACCAAAGTGGTGTTGGTCATAGTGTGGCCTCAAAAGTGGCAATGGAAGGTGGTGTTGTTTCTCGATGCTCTTGGACAACTGCTTGGAGCTTTGCCAAGGCCTCCTGCTTCTCTACCAACTCTTGTTGCAGTTGATCCATCATCTGAGTGAACCTATCGTCTTACCACCTATTCAACTAAATGACCCTTTCTCCCAAGCATACAAGATGCACTATGTGCTTGTCCTAATCTACCATGAACGCAGTGAGGGAATATTAGCATTCATCAAACTACTTCTTTAGAAATGGAAACGGTTAGGCAGAGGTCTCAAGTTTCTTCTCCATCTCCTCCATTATCTGGTCATACATATGGACCTTCTCTTTCAAGTGGTTTTTCTCTTCTTGAAGTTAGGTATTGTTGTCCCTTAAGTCTTCCAACCTTTCTCTGTTTTCTTTACCCATTCTGAGTCTGCAAGGTTCTCTTCAAAGTGCTAGCAGTTGTGTTATGGTCAAGGATTCAATTGCTTTGATACCTTATGATCCACGAACGAGGAACTTATAGCCCACTTGCTTCACCAACATGGATACTCTGAGGAATTTGACTTTTTGTCGTTGTCTCAGTGTGGTACAAAAATCATTGTGTTGTGAATGGCCTGCTCTTGGGAGTAACCTGCACACATCAACTACTCACAATACAATAGCAATCAAGCCAATAAAAATCAAGATTCCGCAATATACTCTATCACCAAGGGTTTTATATAGCCTGCTTCGGAAAGGTAGTGCCTAAGAAAGAATGTGGCTTCAAGAGTCTTATTCTATGTTCAAGTTATATGATGTTGAGTGCTCTATTTCCAAAATTGATATCTATAACTTCTGAGCTCAATACAATTTTGAGTGTAATTTCCTTGCTATTTGTTCTTCAATGGTGTGTAACTCTACTCAAAATTGGTTACAAAGCCTATGTTCCATATTGCAATTCTCGGGAAAGTAAAACAAAGATGAATAAAAGGTCAAATTTTGATTAGATATTTTATAATATACATACACTGATACACCTATCAACTTGCTCAAACCATCATTGAACAATAAGAATCATGGAAGCATGAACATCAATAAATCGACTTCCTTAGCAAATATCTGTCACACAATTGCAATTACCAAGGTGTTCCAACTTCCAAGCTTCTATCTATAGTTGATGCTCATTTTTCTATCCCAATTGTTGCTATATTAGAAATATCAAGAAAGATAAAATATAGTCATCTTCCAAGGTCATATCTTCCCTCCAAAAGAATACAATTATTAAACAATTGCATTCTCCAACATTTGTGCATGTACTCTAAATAAAAGCATTGTCCTTCTTATCTAGATTCAAAATATATAACTAAACCCCATCTTTGGAGATGAAATGGAGAAATGACAATAAGATTAATTAGATTAGCTTTATAGGATTAATTAGATTAGCTTTAATGATGAACCAACTAAAATTTACCATCTACTAAACTTCAAACATACTAACATTTGCTTATTCCAAATTGTGGTTTCTCATTCACCAAGACAACCTTCACACAAGTTTTAGTCCAGTAGTTATTTCCCAATTCAAAGCAACAGGTTTTGTTATAATGCTATAGCGATCAAAGGTAACTATTCTTCAATTTTACCAAGATTTAGTCGAGTAGTTATTTCCCAATTCAAAGCAAAGGTTTTGTTATAATGCTATAGCAATCAAAGGTAACTATTCTTCAATTTTACCAAGATTTAATCCAGTAGTTATTTCCCAATTCAAAGCAACAGGATTTGTTATAATGCTATAGCGAGCAAAGGTAACTATTCTTCAATTTTACCATGGGAAAATCGTTCCAATAACATTAGAGGAATAATGTTTCAATTGTCAACCATTGTCAGTGCAACAATACAAGAATATATATCGCTCTAGCATTCATAAGGAATAAGAACGCTTCCTTAACTTCTTAACTTCATCAATGCAAGCATTGATATGAATTACCATTAGTTGGAAGCTTTATTTCCATTGTTGTCAAACCGATATTCAATGCAAAATTGATCATGAACTTAATGTTTCCCAACGATTCCCATGAATATTCAACTATGGAACAATTTCAATTGTCAGGGGAAGGATAGCTTGTAAATTTCCCATAGAATGTATCTGAAAGTTCATTGGAGCAACTTATAACCCAAAACGTTGTGTCCCCAACATTCATCACATCTCTCTCAATGAAAATTCTTTTTAAAGGATGAAGCACCAAAAACCACAAATTAAATTATACTATCTAATAAGAAAATAATGTTATCATCTTAGAAAGGTAGAAAATCTACTCGGATGGAAGTAGGAAGAGTTTCCATATACTCTGGGCAATGCCCAAACAAGGGAAAGGAAGTGTAAGGCCATATTAGGTGCCCAAGAGTCTTAATAGTGGATTAATTACTAAATTCCAGGGTTAAGAATGGAAATTAGGCCAACAACTCTTTCATTAAGACCGTTGATCTCCAAATTTAGAGTAGATTGTACGATGGACAATACAACTTTGTTTTTTGATCACACATGGAGGATGAAACTATAAAGGAATCCACAAAACTACAAAAGAGACTGAATTTTTACACCTATAAATTGATGATGATGATTAACATCCACTAAGACCAAATTAGTCTATCCAATCTTAAGAGGGAACAATTTAACATGAATAAGAGTAGTATCAAACAAAATCCACTAAACCACACTGAAATCCTTATTATAGACAAAATCAATCACATAATACACACAATAATTTTACCCCAGAAATCCAAATGGGAAAATTAGCTTCTAATGGTTTTCCAATGCTCTTATTCCAGCAATCCAAACCAATGTGGCCCAACAAAGAAATTGGAGGAGCCATTGCACATGAATAACTCACACAATAATAGTTTGTATTACTCAATTATTCACACAAATACATACGTATATATAGTTCGAATGAGATCCAACTTATTCCACTCTTGGAGGGAGAGGTTGAGAGAATCTCTCAACAACCTCCAACTAACACAATCCAATCCCTAAACTCTAGGATGCATCATAATGAGGCATTATCTCTAACACCCCCCCTTAATGCCTACATTACAAAACATAACAAAAAGTTACAACACAAATTTTTTCATGTCTGTCTCACTGGTCCTCATACACGGTTACACCCATCTATGAACTTCATAGACACGCTCTTTCTCTCCCATCATCTTCGAGCTACCACTTCATACAGCACAAATACAACTGCTTCCGACCATCTTTGAAGTATCTATAGGATCAACAATTCTAGGCTACCCCGAAGAATAGTCTCGATACTGAAACAATCAGTAATCGATCTTACAAAATGAAATTTTTACACATGCTCACA
This sequence comes from Picea sitchensis, assembly GCA_010110895.2. Lineage (NCBI taxonomy): Eukaryota > Viridiplantae > Streptophyta > Pinopsida > Pinales > Pinaceae > Picea > Picea sitchensis. The sequence continues at coordinate 23,090 of SNQJ01S0008652.1, read as the reverse complement.
AACACAATGATAACTTGTAATTGATTATCTTGGAGCACCGAAGTACAACAAGACCTTCCAACATTTAACAAAATTGTAGATACATTCAAACTAGTTATGTTCTTGTGGCATCGAAGAACTCAAGAACTGCAAGCTTGAATTATGTTAGGGTCCTAACCCACATATAGGTAGAACAATATATTCGGATGTAACAAAGGTCAATATTAATAAGGCCTTGCAATAAAATAGAATAAGTCGGATGCAAGAAGACCTAATAGAAGCTTCCACTTCTAGAAGGTTCTTCCTCTAGATGCTTCTTTTGATAGACATATTTAGTATAAATAGGAGTCGAGGGTAAGAGAACCCTAGTTTGGATACTATTGTAATAGAGCTCTGCTCAACTGGAGGTTGCCCCCTCGAAGAGGCCCGTGAACATTGCTTTCAGAATCAAAGTGCTATTTATGTTGTTATTCTTATATCATTTCAATGCTATTGTGGTGAATGTTCTGGTTATATTGTTGTTAGTTTGCCATTTCTAGCATTTTATTTTTGTTCTGCATACTTTTTATATATGGTATATTACAAGTGGTATCAGAGCACTTTCCTCAGCAGAAAGTGTGGGTTAAATTTTTTTTCAGGGTAGAGACATATTCCGGTGACTTTAAGCCACAGATATCTGTCGTTACGCGCATAAACCCGCGGTTGAGGGATTCATACACGTAGGAAATACAAGTGGTACATAAGAGCACATATGTTGGCCACCCTTGCAACCCCTGTTGGTACCCCTTCGAGTGGTAGCGCATCAGACAACACATGTGTACGAATTGGCCTATATTACCTGAAGCCCTCTTTAGATAAACCGATTGGTCGCCTGACTACTATAGTGTCACCGGGAACAACACTCGAAAAGATACTCTCTAGTATCTGCGTAGTCGGGTAGTACGACTAAGGGTACGGTATATCCTCCTTAGTTAGTGCCCTGAGATATTGGGCCGAGTACTACTGTTGGACCCCGCACGTATATCAAAGAGCTATAGCATAGGGCAAACCCTTGTCTGTAGAACCCTTGAATACTTAACTCTTGGGGACAAAAACATAAACAAATTAAAACAGACAAGATCTATTGCCATGCAACAGTGTTCGGGTTGCCAAGTAAATACACATTTCTTTCTATTTAATCATTTGGGCATTTCCTCTCTGCAGTATTCTTCAGACTGGAGTATAACTCCGCAGGTGTGAAAAAAAAAAGTCTGGAAAATTTTTCACCATTATTTGAGACCTATTCCATTGGATTCATCTCTTCTCCCTTATCACATTCATCCATATCATTTTTCGGCAAAATTTTTGACCCCGCCCGCCCATTTTTAGTTCCCCCATCCTCATGGTCCATACTCGTAGCCAAGACTTGGAAGCTCGCTTCAACACCTTGCAATCTGGTCTCATCGAGACCCAACAAGAAGTGAAACAACTCAGTGCCAATGTTGTCGCCATCAATACAACCATGCAGTCCTCAATGGAGGAAATCAAACAAGACCTCACCCCTCAGCTTGAATCTGTCTTTTCGGCACTCTGCACCAAACTGCATATCCCTACAGATAACCCTTCCTCTTCCTCACCTCC
>SNQJ01S0008651.1:165189-180738 GCA_010110895.2 Picea sitchensis | reverse complement strand
CTCACACTAACAACCTACAATCTCTCCTTCCCCACATGCATGTACCACCCCAGGAAGTGTGCCCCTTCTCTGCTCAACAGTCCTTCGGCTGCCCCACTTCCCTTCCAGGGCTTCAACAACAAGCCGGAAAATAACTCTCCAAGCACTATAGCTGCAACTGGGATCCCTTTGGGAATTCACTTCCCCGACAACCTCTCTCACCTGGAGAGAGTTTCTTGCAGGCCCGACAACCTGCTTCTTCATTCCACGAGCCTGACAACCCGCCTCTTCAAACCACAGACCTAACAACCTGCTTCTTCAGTTCAGCTTCTAAGTCAACTCCAGTAAGGGTGATGGCAACAACAAAGATTAGTATAGAACATATGATGGTAGCAAGCCACACTCAGTCAAGGAACTGTGTGGGATGTAACAACAAACCGTTAATGCACGGTATGACTCAGGCAAGGTACAGGGTGCGTCAGACTTCATAGGAGATACACAAGATAACTCAATTACGATTGTTGGTTTTCATGGTGCGTTCTTCTTCAAAGGTCGTCGATGGATATAATGGCTCGGTTCATGAGTCAATGGTCATTCGGGTAGTAGGAAGACTTACCAAAATGAGGGTCGTGAGAATGGAGAGCAGACGAATGTCACGATAATGGCCAGGAGGAACCCCCCAACAAGCTAGATTTCCCAACTATAAATTGCATGCGCCTAGGTTGACACATGTCTTCCTGAAGCCGCATGAGTTCCACTTAGCACTCATTCCCTTTCCAGGAATTTAGGACAACTCCGATCATGTGCACCTTAGCCTTTAGGAAATAATAAAAAAATATTATTCCCTTAGAGGTAAGACCTCTAGCTTAGCCCCTAGGCCTAGACACTTATCCCCCTCCCTTACCCTACCTAGTGGAATTTAGTCCGCCATAACTCTTTCTTCGTGGTCGATCTACACACAATAGTGTAATTTTATTAATGATATGTTAATTTACATATACAAAAATCAGGCTCTTGGCCTTAAGCATATAGGCTCTTTGGCCTAACAACATATAGTCTTCATCTTATAAACACTCATCTCACCAGCCTATAAACATAGTTACAATTCATCAAGGGCTCGACCTTGGGGTGTTACAAACAAACTGGGGGGTTATATTACAAAATTTGCAGTAGATTGTACCGAGTCATACAATGTTGCATAAAGGGATTTGTTCAAGGATCTGTGTGGAAGGTTTATGAAAGCATTGGGTACTTGGATAAATATGTTGTTGTGCGACAATTGTGTGATGACGATGGATTTTAATTGCTAAGGGGCTTCATGCACATAGGGGAACTAAGGGATGACCAGGGGATAATATGAAGGTAGGAAATAATGAAGAAATAAATGAATAAGGAAGGGAGGGACCGAGGATGCAGAGAACCGAAGAAGGTATATTAGAGGAAGAAGACAAGTTTGGAGTATTGTGCAGTGGAAGAAGGTACAAGAGGTTGAAGACTGGGGTTGAGAAAGGAGAATTGCAAATTGCATATGAGAAGAGAGAACCCTGCGAAATAATCCATATCATGGAAATACCGCACAGAAAAGGAGAAGAAGATGATTCTCAGTTTATTCCTATAATAGAAGAGCCCTTAAGTCCTACTCAGACTGTATCCTGTGTCGATTCCACGACCCTTCGTGTGTCACCTAGATTTGAGATAACATTTTAGGATTTGTCAAAAGCACTTATAGTTAGCGAAGGGAGAAAAAGTAGTAGTAGCTAGAGCAGTGGAAGTAGTACATCCAGTCAGAGTCAACTAACATCACCAGAGAGAGGTACTACAAAAAACAACATGGAATGGTTATACAACACATTGAGACTGCCTAAGTTCCATGGAGTTGGGTCGGAGGACCCCGAAAAACATTTATTTATATGTGAGACAATTTGGGCTGTGAAGAATGTCTAGGACGAGGCCGTAAATATTGCACAATTGGAAACAACATTTAGAGGTCGTGCATTAGTATCGTACATGAAACTGCAGAGTACCACACCTACATGAAAAGCGAGGAATTTAGCATAAATTAGAAAATCATTTTTGAAAGAGTTCAAGAATCCAAAATCTGAGTCACCGTACATTACAGAGTTGAAGGAAACCAAACAAGTTTAGACCAAATCAGTTTGGGACTATGATCAAATATTTAAGGATTTGATGGGTAGATTGACATTTCAGATTCCTAATCAACAACACATAGAATGGTTTATTGTAGGACTATTGTCACACATTCGCTGCCCATTTATACAACAAAATTTGCGTCATAGCCTAAAGATTTGGATATTGCAATGAAATTGGAAACATCTCCTATAGGAGACTGTGGGGGGATGGCACAAGTCTAGACATAGTTATTTGCCTTAACCATTCAATTAGAAAATCTTACAAAAGGGGAGGAGAAGCGAGAAAAAGTCTGTTGTACCAAGTGTCGGACTGAAGGCCACCATAAGGATGAATGCCCCACTTTTGTGCAGTATTTGGTGAATGGAGAACCAAATCCGTTACCAAGAGGAGGTTACTGTAAATATGTAAAAAATGAGGCCATCATCCACCTTATTGTCCATTGTTACAAAAATACTAGATTACACCAAGGAATTTATTTTGTAACTTTTGAAAGTCATTCGAGCACAAAGAGAAGGATTTTCGTGCATTTGATTTGATGAGAGAGCGCACTTCATCTATAAATAAGATTCAAGAGGAGAATTCTATGATAGAAGAAGGTGGTCCATAGTATAATAATTAGAGGTTCTTTAATCCAAGAAATTGAGGAGAATTTGGAAAAGGTCGAGACAGAGGAAGTTTTGGCAGAGGAGGTAGAAGCCCAATAATATGCTACAATGGTAATCAACCAGGAAACTTAGCTCGTGACTTCCCAAACCCTTGTACAACCTGCACATTTTGTAGAGCACTAGATCATGCTACAAAATACTGTCCTCAACTACTCGAGAAGTGGCAGGAAAGATGGATTCAAAAGCAGAACCCAAATCAGAACGTACAAAAGATAACAACCGAGAAATGCAATGAAGGACCTAAAATAATAGTTTTCACATGCATAGGATCTATAATAGGGGTTGATGCGACGAATTGAGCGAGATAGGCTGAACAATGGGTGAGGAAATCAACATGACCTATGTCGACATTTGACTCTCAACAATAAAAGGAGACGTATCAGAGGACAAGAAAAGATATACTAGGACCRGATTGGGTAGCATCAACATCATYTGTGCCTCCTATCGTCGACATGCCTCTGKTCTGTGATAGTACTATACCAGAAAATCCRCTTGAGAAGGTAAGTACTCTAAGAGAGTTTATGAAAAGTTGCATAAAATTGATGAAAGATGAAACTGTGTTGAATGCATTATGTGAAATAATTGATCATTGTGAAAAAGAAATGGAAATTCCTTCCATATACAGGGTAGTGAATCAGGTAATGCGCAAAAACATGACCAATGAAGAGTTCATACTAAGTGCGCAAATTGAGGAATATGATGTGGACAATTTCATTTTAGACTTAGGTTCCAATGTGAATGTGGTACCAAAGAAAACACAGGAAATTATGGGGAAACCTATGTTAATATGATCTCCCATCCATTTAAGATTGGCAAACCAACACAGGATAGTACCAATTGGTCAATTGACATAGATACCTGTGAATATAAATGGGGTGCACAGTATAGCATAATCTGAAGTTATTGAAATCGTGAATGATAGTCAACCATATCAAACACTAATGGGGTTAGAATGGGTCTGTGACAATCAAAAAATTATTAATATGAAGAGGAGGGAAATGATATTTGAGGTAGGAGACATAAAATTTACCGTGCCATTGGATCCAACAGAAGGAACGAGGTACATAGAACCCACAAAAGGGAATGAAATTGACAACTTGTATAATATGACTACACAAATGGATGACTATGTTAACCCCACTGTAGACGGTGCACTGATGTGGAGAAACATTAGCTCATGTGCGTCAGAATCAAAGGAAGGTTTGGAACATTGGCAACAAAGGATGCATGGAGTATCAACCGGACGATGTGCTTGCATGACTTGATCATTGCACTGGATTGGAAAAAAATTATGTGACCCACCCAAGTATGATGGTTTGATTGACATAGAATCTTTCGTACATGCATTTGAGTTGTAGATACCCGAACATCAAAGAATGTTGTCATTAGATGTTGTCTTGAAGGCTACTCCAACCAGATGGTGGGATGAACATAAAGAAGGAATATAAGACTGGAAACAATGTAGCAGATTGATGCAAGTTAGATTTGGTACCAAGGTGGAGTATATTGCACATAAGTATACATATGGAGTTCGATACTGCAGAAGGAATGGATGCACAAGTTTATACATACATTGGATACAATTCCTAAGAAGTGGTACCTAGAACTAGAAACGCGCAAAGAAACAACGAATTGAGACCAACTAATTCAAAGGTTTAAGGTAACATTTACATTTAAACATGAATCTCCATTACTAGATGCATCTTTGCAATCCATTAGAACCAAGATCTTTTTAGAAGAAGGGCCAATGAAGGTAGTACCTATGTGTGGTGCACATAAAGATTTTATGGCTGTTCATGAATTACTGGAATTTTATAATGTTTCTAAAGAAGAACAAGACAAGGAAGATCCAAGGAATATGCAAGTACCTGAAACTGAGGTGGAACACGCAGTAGAAGGACCAGAGCTTGAATTTTCTGACAAAAGAAAATCCAAAGATTGTGTAGATATGCAATTACTGGAATGATGAAACTGTGGAGAAGATTGCATATTTACTACACGAGTATCATGATATATTCCCAACTACATTCTGAGAAATGAAAGGGATAGCTGGGGAGTTAGGGGAAATGAAGATCCCTTTGCAACCAGGTGTTAAGCCAGTAATACAAATACCTTACAGACTAAATCCGAAATATAAAGAGAAGGTAGATGCAGAGATAGACCGAATGTTAGAAGCCAAAATCATTGAAGCAGTCTTCGAATCAGAATGGATAACTCCAATGGTAGTGCAAGATAATAAAACACGGGGAATTAGGACTTTTGTAGACCTAAGGAAGCTAAATTATGCATGTCTGCATGATCCATTTCCAACACCATTTACAGATGAAGTACTCGAGAATGTAGGAGGGCAGGAGGCCTATTCTTTCACAGATGGATTTGAGAAAGTAAAGGCATAAACTGACAAGAGGTTGGAGGTTGGTGTCATAGAACATGTTGAAGAATCAGAATGGATAAGTCCAATGGTAGTGCAAGATAATAAAACACGGGGAATACAAATTTGTGTAGACCTGGCGAAGGAACATGTACGCTGTCTCCGTGATGATCCATTTCCAACACCATTTGCAGGTGAAGTGTTAGAGAATGTAGGAGGGCAGGAAGATTATTCTTTCACGTATTGATTTCCGTGATATCACTAGATTGGAGATTTCTAGAAGACAAATATAAGACTACCTTTGCAACAAAGTGGGGAATCTATCAGTACATAGTAATTCCATTTGGGTGGAGAAATGCAATCAAGAATTGTTTCAAGAGTAGTTGTCGCATATTTTAAGGAATTTATTCATATGTTCCTAGAAGCTTACTTAGATGATTGGACCTGTTTGGGTATATTGAAATATAGCATAGAAGTACTCAAAGTTAATGTTGGATAGGTGTAGAAAATGTTAGATTTCATTGAATTTGAATAAATGTATTTTCTACACAGCGCCTTTTGGAATTTTGTTGGGCCATGTGGTATGTAAGCAAGGCTTACTAGTGAATCATGCCAAGATTGCAGTGATTTTGGACTTACAAGCACCCACATCAGTAAGACAATTAAGAGAAACTCTAGGACATACACGATACTACAGGAACAAGAAGTTCATTAAGGGATATGCACAGATTACAACACCCATGGGGAATTTGTTGAAGAAAGAAGCTAAATTTGAATGGAATGAGGACTGCCACAAAGATTTGGACACATTAAACTAGAAGTTAGTGATTGCACCAATTTTCATATTCCCAGATTGGAAGAAGGAATTTCATGTTCATGTAGTTGCATAATCCATAGCTTTGGGTGCAATATTATCTCAAAAAGGAGAAGGAGACATAGACAATCCAATTTCATTTGAAACTAGGAAGTTGTCAACATCAGAAAATAATTACACTACCACAAAACGAGAAGGATTGACAATGGTATATGTGCTTCAAAAGTTTAGACATTATTTGTTGGATTCTCATTTCAAGATGTATACAGACCATTCTGCACTAAGATACTTAATGAACAAGCCAGTGTTGGGGGGGGGGGGGATATGCAGATGGTTGTTGTTGTTACATGAATATGATTTTGAGGTTGTTGTGAAACTAGGGAAGTTGAATGCAAGACCATATCACTTATCGCGCATAGTATTAGGAGAAGTTGCAAGGAATCTAGATGATATCTTGCCGGATGTGCAGTTATTTGCAGTTAAAATGGTGGATGACTACTTCACAGACATTGTGCACTTTTTAAGAATGTGAATGGCCCTGTCAGGCATGACAGTTGCACAGAAGAAACAATTAATGGTTAAATCAACGAACTACCAACTAATTATAGGGAACTTATACAAGTTAGGTGTAGATGGAATATTAAGACAATGTGTGTTAGAGCATGAAATGCCAACGATACTCTTAGAAGTGCACACTGGAATTGCAAGAAGACACTACGCAGGTAAAGCGATCACGCATAAGATTTTATGCGCAAGGCTTTGGTGTCCCACACTTCACAATGATTCTAAAGAATAATGTCAGGCATGCGATGTTTATCAAAGGGTGGGAAAGCCATCCATAAACGATGAGATGCCTTTGCACCCATAGGTTACACTGCAGGCGTTTGATAAATGGGAAATATACTTTGTTGGACCGATCAACCCACCAACGAGAAGATCAGGAGCTAGGTATATAATCCTTGCGATATAGTATTTGACCATATGGGTAGAAGCAAAAAAATAATAGACTACACCGCAGAGATTGCTGTGTGGTTTCTATTTGAGAATGTAGTTATACAATTTGGATTCTCGCACAATCTACTAAATGATTTGAGGACACACTTCTTGAATAAGACGATTGCAAGATTGACTGAGGAATTTCAAATTCATCATCAGAGGAGTACACTGTATCACCCTCGGGCCAATGGGACGGTAGAAGAGTTCAATAAAATTTTGGAGAATTCTCTGAAAAATATCTACAACATAGGAAGGGATGATTGGGATTTGAAGATCCCTGCAGTATTATGGGCACATAGGACTACAAGTAAAAAGTTGACCAGAAAAACACATTTTAGGTTGGTCTATGGGAAATAAGAAGTAATGCCGATGGATTTTATTGTGCCTAACCTGCATGTTGCAATGATTATTGATCTTTTGGACTCTAACGCAGTAGAAGAGACATTTTCACAATTTCTACAGCTCGAGGAAGACCGATTTGTCGCAAGGTTCCATTAGCAAGTTCAAAAGGCAAGAGAAAAGGCATGGAATGATAGACATATTAAACATAAAAAATTTCAAGTGGGAGACTTAGTACTACTATACAAAAACAAGTGTATCCAACATCCAAGAAAATTTCAAATGCATTGGTTAGGACCATACGTAATTAAGTATGTGACAGAGGCAGGTGATGTGCAATTGAAAACATTGAATGGTGAAGTCCTGGGAGGAATGGTGAATGACAGTCGAATGAAACTTTATAGAGATGGGTGATCTCCCATGCCATAGGATGAATTGCACAATAATGAATGTACCATATTAGTGTATTAAAGTATGGAAAAGACGGAAAAAGAACGAAAAAAATAGAAAAAGAAAAAGAAATAAAAAGTGGAAAAAGAGAAGAAAAATGAAGGAAAAACAGGAAAAAATGAAGTAAGTTACAATGAGAGTAAGTGTGTAGAAGAAGTGAGTGTAACACAGATGGATGAAACTGCACCAAGCAGGGAGATTACACACAGAAGACAAAAAAACTGTGTAGAACAGGATCGACAATCGTTAAAGGAATTCAAAGGAGAAAACAATGGTTAAAAAGAGTTAATGACAAGGCATACAGATGACACGTACTCATAAATGGAAAAATTCGCTAGGGATCGTGACGAACTGACAGTACGAGGAAAAATTCCAGTGACATATTTGGTAACAAAAAATCCTTAAATCATGCATTGAGTACATAACTGGTGGATTAGACCATTATTTTAGGCGCAAATGTACAGGGACAACTGTCGAAGGGTTATAAAAGCACACCAGGGGTCGATAGGGAAAGGGTATTTGCATTTATAATCATTGTGAGAATACAAATTAGACCAAAGGTGAAACATAACCAACACAGAGTAATTGTAGAGTTGAAAAAGGGGAGAATCGATGCAGAGAGCAATGGCACCACCAAAATTTGGGGCACCAACTTCCTCAACACAAAATCCATCCCGAATGCGACGGCCAATCACACTAGAATTCAAGGAAATTCCCATAGCTTCGACTTCACAACAAAGGTTTTCTAGGGATTACATACTGCCGAGAAAGGGCATCGAACCATAGGTTAGACTTCCCAAGGACGCCAAGTACCCGCTGGTTATGCTAGACATACCACCCAGTGTCATTATTGAAGGGGATCTTATGGGCAAGGTTGTTGCTTTGAAGATTTTGGACCATGAAATAATAGATGCACAAAGGTTTCTTGAGTTAGCATGAGACAAGTATGTATGCACTAAAAGCGTATTAGGGACAAGTGCAATACTTTTCAAGCCACATAGTTGGGCAATCAGGCTAGAAAAATCAGGGATATTAAACCTGTTAGAAATCCCACACTTTGGTAGAGGTCTAGAAATAAATGCATGCGTTAAGTTGTTATTGAGTTGCGTCCGTGGAGGGACTTTACGACTAGATCCACTAGTATCTATCGATACACAATTACTTGCACGAATAACAAGATTGCCAATAAAAAGGGAGGATCCGACAACCATATTCACAAATAAGTCTGGGGAGAAGGAATTATCTGAAAATATAAAAGAGAAGTTCAACACCTTTAGAGGAAAGTGAGGGTTGGATGTCGCCATCATAAGTGGTGATGTAGTTAGATTTTCAATGCAGTTATTGGCCCGCAAATTACTAAGGAAATGTCATAAGGATGAGGTGTCGACGATAGTAATAGTAGTTGCAAAGAAGTGCACAAAAGGGGTCCAGATGAATTGGGCCACATTTTTGGTCAATCTGTTTTTGATAGATTGCACTGATGCCTAGGAAAAAAACATGGAATTTCACTATGGTTGGATTCTCATACTGATAGCATTGGTCACCTGGACGGAGTCATATGAGTGCCAGTTTTTGAAAACAGCATGAAGAGATCATGCAACGACACGATATGTTAACTTATGGCATACTATGCACCAGGGGAAAAAAGAAGACAACAATGTCACCTTCTATGTCTACTTTGACATGATCAGGCACATCATAGAGCACACAATGCACATCACCGCCTATAATTTGGAGAACTATCATGATATTGTGTGCTTCAAAGAAGGGATGCACCACATGTATATCCAAGCTAAAAGAGACCCTGTGTGATAGTGGTTGCCAAGAAAGTACAAGTTGACAGAGGATGATGTATTCCTTATTTCCAATGACTGGGATGGAAAATGGAAACTTCCAGCTGAAGAAACAAAGCACCTCGACGAGGAAGATGAATGAGACAATGAAGATGAAGAAATAGATGAGGCATAGAGAAATGAACAAGGAAATGGCACAGGGGATGCACATGAGACAATACCAGAAGTAGGGAACAAGAGGAAATAAAAGGGTAAGGGGCCAACACCATCTTCACACAAGAAGATGAAATCCCACATAGAGATGACTATTTGAACTTTGAAAGTCAATGATATTTATAGAATCAACTACCAAATAAGGGATGCCACAAATGAGACAATTCAACATGTGTCATAGATATAGGAAGAGATGAACAAAAAGGTGCAAGAGCAGTTGACTCCTTTAATACAATGATTGAAGGTAATGAGAATAGCGCAAGAGATATGATTTGTTGAAGGCCAACCAACAAGCGTGGTTAGAGAGGCAAGGGCCACTACTTCGTACCTTCTAGAGATCACAACATGGCATTGAATTTTGAATATCTCACCCAAAGTAATTGAGTTCCCTACATTGGAGATGAAGGAACATGCATAAGTACTAAGTCACCTGGACTTAGTCTTGTCACAAATACCCATGGAATCCTTAGAAGGCTTACAGGTAGGGGTGGTGTAGGAAATATAGTTCCATGCAGAAGCAATGGCAAAGGAGTTAACCAAGGTAGCAGTGGATAAGGCAGACCTGCAGAAGGTTCATTATGAGGTATTGCAAGAGAAGGACGAGGCCAAACAAAATGTGGAGAGGGTACAAAAAACCGTCCAATATATATATATAGGGCGATACCCGAGATACCGGTGGTGACAGAAGCCACAATAGAGGAGCATATATAAAAAAAGCAGCGAAGTAATTCAAGGATTTTGCAACAGGATTGGAGAGTTGGAAGCACACACCACACCAGGTACACCACTGAAGGAGAAGGAAAAAAGAGACAAAACAATGATAACATCAGTTGAAAACATTAAGAGCCTCGGTGAGGAGTGCATGAGTCTATGTGAAGAAATCATGCAGATTTGGACACAACTGAGAGTGAATCTAGAGCTAAAGGAAATCGAGGAAAGAGTAAGAAGTGTGTAGGAGAAGGTGCATAAATCCAATGAAATCATAAACACTCTAACACCAGTGGAACACATGACGTCCATCCTTGTGAAAAAATAGTTATACAATAAGATAGAGCAGATGAGAGCAGTGCATAAGACTATCGTACAACAACTGAAACTCCTGCAGGACGAAGCACTCAATATAATATGGGGGATTGGAAGCAACGCAGGGAATGGTGAGGTAAGCCGAGCAAGACTGCGAGGAGAAGCTAGTGACACTAACAACGCATGCCATAAAATAAATATTGGAGAGGGAGGTTGAGGAAAAGAAAGAAGACACTATATCTAGAGAAACATTGCAAAAATTTATGGAATCATGGAATTGAGCAATGCAACAGGCCTGGGTGGCTCATGATGATCCACATGTGAGTGTTGGGGGCCTTTTGGACATGCATTTTGGATGCAATTTTGAGAAATATCCTAAGGGTTGAGGAGGTGCGTAGTAAAGGCACATTCAAGATCGAGGTGCATAGTAAAGGCGCATTCAGGATCGAAGTGTGTAGTAAAAGCGCATTTGGCAGCGCATACGAAGAATAAAGAAAATAAATAAAGAAAATAAATAAAGCAAGAAGATAAAGCAAGGAAATAAAGCAAGGAGATAAAGTAGGAAAATTAACATGAAGGAAACATGAAAGGAAAAGTAGCATGCAAGCGTGAAGGAAGGAAAAGCATGCATAAACTATGTGTTTTCATAAGTTGTAATGATTCATAAAGAGTTGTCATAGAGTTTTGAGCCCTAAAATTTGTGTATAAATATGTAATAGGTTGGGAAGAATAGGTTGCTTGCTGTTGGGAAGAATAGGTTTTTTTTGTTGTTGCTACTGAGAGAATAGGTTGAGAATTAGAGAGAGTCTATGTTTGAAGGTTTAGGGGAGATTTCGCAGAGGGAGGCTTGCACTGCAGAGAAGCTAGGAAAGATGTGGAATGATATCATGATGTATCTATTGTAGCGCAGTGCACAAGCCTGAGATGAATTGCATGAAGAATAATAAATAAGCCGATCATTTTGGATGTAACCCAAGGATTGGGTGAACCACATTAAATTCAGTGTCTGAATGTGTCTTTTTATGTGATTGTTCATGGATTTTTCTATTTATGCATGATTAGATCTAGCTCTATTTTTTATATGAGTGATGTGCAATAATTATAAATGTTCCAGTGAATGGTCTATGTCGCAGTCTGCGTTATAATGGTGTTGCATAATTGAGGTTACTAATTAATAAAGGGGTAAGAGACACATGATATATAAGTATCAATGAATATGTTGATTACCTCACATCCCCTCATCTCTGCAGAAACTTGATTCTTGCAGTCCCAATAGATACCTCAGGTGAGACTTCACTTGCATGCAGGTAATGATGAAAGGGCCAATATCTGAAGGGTTTTTTTGGTTAGATAACTTGAACCTAGGATATTACAACCACGCGCCAACAATCGTCTCACCTTTGAGTCTATGCTAACCACCTCACCACTAAAGGGAAGGGAGGGGGCAAGGAAATAAGGAAGGTCTGCCTACTAAAAAATGATATTGAGATACCCTTAGAGGTGTCGAGCCTGACGAAGAAGTATCCATGGTCAATTCTTGATATTGGCGAGGAGTATCTCCATGGTCGATTCTTGTTGGTCTTCAAGATTGGTAGCAGAAGCAATACAATGGAGGAAACATTAAGAATACCCACACAATCATTAGTTAAAAATATTTATAGTATTTTTGAGTTTATTATCTTAGTTATTGCAGGATTGCATTAGATTCAATTTCACAGACTACAGAGGCTCTCAAAGTATCTTATTCCTACAAGAGAAGCATACCTAGGAGCAAGAGAAGCAATTTCTTTAGTCAAGTACATGACTATATTTGACAGGTTGAATAGGGAACCATTAATGAGTAAAAAAAATAGCAAACTTGGCTATTGCAAAGGCACTAGCTCATGCAATGCACTTCAATGTAAGGAATGCATCACATTAAAAATAAATTTCTTGGCCAAACATGGCTTGATAAGTGAAAATGAAGATATGAGCACGGGTCGAGCTCAACTCTCTGTGGCCTTTTTTTTCTTTGAAATACACAATGGGCCAGGTTCTTTAGCAAAATATGGAGTGAAATATGTTGATATTATGGTAGTTGCGGGATGCATTTACCTCTACGTGTAACCCTGATGAGAATATAATATTCCGGGAAGCAAGAAGAAACCCTAAAGCATTGAACATAACCCTAGAAGACAAGTCGGCTCAAGGAAATATTTAATATTAAGTATTTAGGCTCCAAAATGAGAAGTCGGCCCTGACAACTCAAGAAAATAGTATAAATACAAGTAGCCAGACCTCATTTGGTACATAGCTCGAAATTTCAGCAGTGAAGAAGTGCGCCCTGCAAAAACTGTGCAAGTGCGCAAGTCTGGGGAGTAGCTACAACTGCAATTACTACAATCTGTATTCTCAGTTTAGGCTCAAACTTCTTATTGGTTATGGTTGGACTTTCTGATCAGTCTTGGTTATATTTTCTTGGTGCATTAACCTTGGTTGGCTATTGGTTTTCTTCCGGAATCATTCTCTGTCAAGGTTAAGGTGCTCGGGGGTGGCTTTGGCCTATGGTTGGGTGACAATATTGCTATATTTTCTATGGTTAAACAAGCACATCCATTATTTCTAACAGGTTATGGGCCCACACTATCTTCAGACAGTCTAACTACTGGAAGATAGATTGGGAGGATTTGCTTAGTTACAGTTGCAGTTGCAACCAATTTTTTTTGCAGCAACGAAACCTTAACCCTCTTGTTGAGGCACCTTAAGTGAAGATATTGATCTAATTTCTGGATAGCCTAGTGCACCCTGTTATCGCACAATTTGTATTTTAGGTTATCAGGCTAAAGGATAAGGGTCAAACTGGCATAATAGGAACCTCCCCACCCAATGTCACCTCGATGGGGGGCTCTTTCTGTTTAGGGAGGTTAGCCCAGAGGAGACGTCCCTGGTAACCTGGGGTTTGAAGAGGCAAAGAGTAAAAGGTCAAAAGTTAAGGTTATCCCTCCTTGCAGGTTACCACCAGTATCAGATAATTTGGCTAATCAGTCAATAAAGAAGTGAATTCCCTATTGAGAACACCTGCCCGGAACAAGACAATAACAACACTATATGTATATTTGCAGGTTATAAATTCAAAGGGTTAGTACTTCTTATTCAATAAGCAAAGTAACAGATAAGATGAGTTCAACGTTTCACTAATCAACCACTGAGAAATCACCAATTCATCAATATCTATCACGGGATGACCAAGCCAACAGTATTATCAATCAAAAAATAGCTTAATAAATGCTTGACGTCATCATTAATTGCTGAGTTAGAAGGCTTGGTGCATCAAGTATGACGTTAGCCCTAGTTAGTGGCATTAGGGTTAGTTAGAGTTTCAAAAAATTAAAGTTTTAAAAGATGAATTAGCACACTTCAAGCTCAACGTTGGAAAGAATACCAGTGCCTTAGGGTAAATGGAGTCAAAGTAAGGGAAAAAGATCTTAGGAGGATTTAAAATTTAAAGTCTATAAGGTTAGGTTCTATGGTGCTGCAATAGCAGGGCCCTAGAATCAAAACCCTAAGGGAAGGAGGCTCATTCCGGTGTTTCTTAAGAAGGGCCTCATGCTCCTTCCTCTTTCTCTAAATACTCTTGGCAAAATGGCTAGCTTCAAAGTACAAATCTAAGGGAGAAAAGTGTTGCAGGAGCAAGGCTTCTCAAACCCTAGAAGGTTAAAACCCTAGGTGTAGAATTAACTAGGCCTAGGACGTCTCCTCTCTTCAACCTATACTTTAATGCTAACTCGGAAAAAGGGAGATAAGTGTAGCAACGGCTAGGCTATATCTTCCTTTATCAATGGATAAAACAATTTCTCAAGCATGGGGACATATAGCAATGACCTACTAGTGTGCTTGCTACCTAGGGTTTCAAGATTTAGCAATATAATAGTAATAATATAGCAAATGTAAGAAATTAAGCCTACAACCATTCAATTAAGAAGTTTTGCATGAAAAATTCACTTACATATCATGAAGAATGCATAATCAAACCCTAGTTGTAAACCTTCCATGAGAGAAACACCATATATGCCAAGAGAAATCCTCCAATAAGAGTTGCACCTCACTTCCAACACCAAAAATACCAAGACAAATGCTAAAAGATAGTCTCTCACAAGAGAGTGAATTGTGTTATGTTCAAAATGAGGAAAAACGTCCTCTATTTATACCAATCCATGACCTTTTAATTAAAATTTAGGTCATTAAAACAACTGACAAGGCTGACTATAAAGTTTACATTATTTTTACATTAATTGCTAGAAAAATGTCATAATATGAGCAAAAAAAGGGGACGTCAAGCCCTTCTGAGGGAGACGTTGGCCCTTTTTGGGCAAATACAACATCCAGAAACCAAACATTGGCCCTTCTAGGGATCCTCCAAGCTGCCACACGTGCCAAATGACCTCAACACACTGCCACACACTCCAAACAACGTCCAGCTCTCCCAGGTGACGTCCTGTCCATCAAAGGCAAACGTTCCATCTGCAGTGGGTGATTCCCCCTAGGTCGGGCTCTGTCAAAGTGTCCTGGGTGGAACGTCCTTCTTTCTTCTCGTGCAATGGCTCATAATAACGTTGTCTTGTCTCTGCCATCCCAACAACCATCTGATGGGCTCTTCAGCCCCATGGAGGTCCAAGCTAATCATATCCCCATGTGTATCGATACACTGGTACTTGTCTGCCGGGTATGGTCCTGCACATCAAAAACTTCGCCCTCCATGGGCTCATCAGTCCTCGG
>SNQJ01S0008651.1:112684-163504 GCA_010110895.2 Picea sitchensis | reverse complement strand
CCTCCCTAGATGGGATGGAGTGTTGATATTATGGTAGTTGCGGGAGGACCTCCATGTGTAACCCCGACGAGAATATAATTACACGTCGAGAATATAATATTCCGGGAAGCAAGAAGAAACCCTAAAGCATTGAACATAACCCTAGAAGACAAGTCGGCTCAAGGAAATATTTAATATTAAGTATTTAGCCTCCAGAATGAGAAATCGGCCCAGACAGCTCAAAAAAATAGTATAAATACAAGTAGCCAGATCTCATTTGGTACACACAGCTTGAAATTTCAGCAGTGAAGAAGTGCACACTGTAGAAACTGGGCAAGTGTGCAAGTCTAGGGAGTAGCTGCAGTTGCAACTATTGCAATCTGTATTCTTAGTTTAGGCTCAAACTTCTTATTGGTTATGGTTGGACTTTCTGATCAGTCTTAGTTATCTTTGCTTGGTGCATTAGCTTGGTTGGCTATTAGTTTTCTTCCAAAATCATTCTTTGTCAAGGTTAAGGTGCTCGGGGATAGCTTCGGCCTATGGTTGGGTGACAATATTGCTATATTGTCTATGGTTAAATGAGAAAATCCATTATTTCTAACAAAATATACCAACACAAGACTGAGAATGAGGTTGCATCTAAATAGAACTGAAGTTGACTGATGGTCTTGCAAATATCATGCATCTGAAACCCTAAGTAGAGAGGCTTTTGGGCCTATATCAACATCAAATAACAAGGGCAAGCTAGTTCAAAAACCACAAAAAACACATGCATGACTTGGCAATCTCTTAAGATGGTGGATAGATGGGAGATATAAGTCATGATTTCAAAAAATAAACATACCATGTAAATTCTATCATGCAACAAGCAATAATCCAAAAATGATTATAGAGTTACCTCTAAAAAGATGCGCATAGAGAGCTCGAAGTCCAAAATCCTTCACGACCACCAAGAAAAATTTCACAACTATACTTGGAGTCGAAGTCCAAAATCTTTCACAATCACCAAGAAACATTTCACAACTATACTTGGAGCCAAATGCAATGTTGGTGACACTATGGTATCCCAGACAATGATTTTACATAGGTAAAATTGTCACATGGATGACAAGAAAGATGGGCTTCGACCAACTTCCCCAAAAACCACAGAGCTCAGAATCAGTGAGGCTGAACCAAGTACAAAATGACCAAGTGATGGAAAAAAGTTAGGGTGGAGTAAGTCTTCCAGAAATGAGGTCGATCAACCATTGTTTTAAAAGGAAAATAGAACCAAAAATTATAGATGACAGGGGCTCTAGGGTTAATTGTTCTCGTATTATTCTTCTCTGTTCAAAAGTAGCTTCTCCTTGGTCGACTTATCCCCATCTAGACTGGTGACCAGATTCCCATTTTGGAATTTCAATACCCTTAGACTCAAAAGCTAGTCCCGACAAGGCATAGACAAAGCTGTTGCTTGTCCTATTTAGTTATTATCTTTTCTTAAAGAAAGAACATGCAATTGCATATGAGAATTTTCTTTGTTGCTATGATTTTTCTATTCTGGTCTACATAAGTCCATTTCTACATTGAAGGAGTCCATTTCTACATTGAAGGAGTCCATTTTTGGCTTGAAGAAGGCAAAACGTAATGAGACTATATCCACTGTGTTCTAATGTATTTATACATGTTGTGGATCCCCACATATCTTGAATAATCCTGGTAAATAGTTTCTTGTCGTGCTTCCTACCATCCCTCGTCGAGCTTCATGGAAGCGAACCCACCGTAGAAGTTCCCACCATTACTCATTTCATTGACAATTGGTATGTATATGCATTTATCTTTGCCTTATGCTTTCCCAGGGAGTGAATAACTTTGATGTGGCAGCCTTGGAGTCATTGATGAACAAAATTATAACATATTTTATTATGTATTTGATAAAGTTAAAATTAAATAATTCCAAATTTCTCAATTCCTACATTCATGAACTATGTGGATGTGATAAGGGGTAGCAACGTGCTAATGTCTTGATCTGCAGGGTTGAAAAATTGATCATATATGGTTTCGTTGACGCTTCTATCAATGGCCATAATCCAATTTAAATTTGAATATTCTTCCTCAACAATCTTGCACGGCCATAATCCAATTTAAATTTGAATATTCTTCCTCAACAATCTTGCACATTTATTTCATGTAATTCTTGCAATTGAGTTGTGTCTATCATGCAGTGTGTACCCTTATCTTCAATCTGATAAGATTCAATCTAATTTGTAGGACATATTGAGTATGGAGCAAGTGGTACATATGTGCTAGGTTTTCATAAAGCATAAGGAGTCAATACCAAGAATAGCATTGCAAGCACCATCTACCATCATCTCCCAAGTTGTCATGGGTTGCACATCTTTCTTGATATGAAAGAATTTCACATGGGAAATACTGTCTACCTTGCAATCCAGAGAGCCATTGACTATGTTCATATTTCCCTCTTTTCTAACCATTTCATTGATTCACGCTAGTGCACTTTCTATTTAACTTAAGAGGAAATGATTTATCATCTTTGGAGTAGAAGCTAGTTCCTGGTCTACTTGGCTATGATATGCTTAATTTCTATTACCAATGTATTTGAACAAGGTCTATAACTTAGTCTAATCAATTTTATTAGTTGTAAAAAAAGTGTGGCTTCTCTGTTCTTGCTGGAGTTGCATATGTACATGTCAAATTGTTGTTTCTTTCCCGTTATTATTATGGGAATCAAGAAGAGTTGAGATAAATAATGATTTTCGTGTATAAATTCAATTTGAGCATCAATAGTTTTTGGGTTATTGTAATAGCAGTTTGAGAATTCACGAGTTTCTCAGTTGGTCCACTTTGTTTTGGAATTTTATGCTATTACTTCAATGTGTGTATTAGTTTACCTTCTAGGTATGACCGATCTTTGATGTTTTTAATGCTAAAATTTAGTTGGCCTCACAATATGTTTCATAATTTTGTAATTGGGTTTTAACAACTCTATGTTTAAATTCATGAGAATTTCAATTTGGTGCTATTGGGTGGGTTTTGATATTTTATGGGCCTTAGCCTTTTATGCTTTTATTGCTATTCTTAATGCGAAGAAGCTATGATATCTTTGGTGCATTAATCATTCTCTGTTGATATTTTAATGGTTTTATTTGGGTTGATAATTATTAGAAAATTTGAATCTAGTATTGGTGGGTCTATAGGATTCTCCTATAAGCCCATTAATAGTTTATGCTAGGGTTCAATGTGGGCGTTGATGTTTTTTCTATTAATGTTTGTGCTCCATTTTGATCTAAAAGAGTATCCTTATGACCTAAGTTAAAAAACATTTTCCGAGTTCAATACTTTTAACAACTTTGGTACTTTTATTCTTTTGTAGCAGAAGTAGAAGGCAACAGAGAACAAAAGAGGTGGAGACTCAAAAAGATAAAAAATGCGTAGACTTAAAAAAATACAAAATGTGTACAAAAGCCAAGGGATCCAAATCGATCTAAAAATCCAAAGATAACTTTCTTTGCTTTTATGTGAGATACCTTGCTTGAAAGATTTTCTAATGATCAAAATATATACTAAATGGTTAAACATAATTGCAATGTTGAGGTTTTGGATTATGAACTTAGCATGGTACTTTTGAGTATTATGTTCTTACAACATGAATGTATATATAGTATGCACAATAGAAACATGAATAATTTGAGGTCATTATTTATTAATTTAGTAGCCTTGGAGTCAATGTTCAACAAAATTATAACATATTTTATTATGAATTTGATAAAATTAAAATTAAATATTTATGAAACTTATGATTAATTAATATTTTGAAGTTATTATTAATTAAGTTAAATATAGCATCACACCCATCCTCCAAATGTAAGTGGACCTATCATAATCAAAATTATAAATATTTTATTATAAATTTGATAAAATTAAAATTAAAATAACATATTTTATTATAAATTTGATAAAATTAAAATTAAATATTTATGAAACTTATGATTAATTAATACTTTGAGGCCATTATTAATTTAGTCAAATAGAGCATCACACCCGTCCTTCATATGTGAGTGGACCTAAAAATATTAATTATATGTGAGTGGACCTAAAAATATTAATCTCAAAACATGCCAACACAAATTTATAGTGAGAAGCAGATCTTTGCATCAAATTGAACCAAACCAAGCATTCAAGCCTATTGTCTCTTTCTTGAGGACGGCCACCAGGTAAGCTATTTGTAGTACTAGTATTGCATTATTCTAAGAACTACACTGACATTTTTAAAGACCCTAATTTGTAGAACAACTGGTAGTAATTAGAAAGAACATGAATGTTCTCTGCTATTTAAAATATTAAATTATATTCATATTGCCATGTTGTGTGGATGTAATTGTAGACACGAATCAAGATATATGATCTAGGGTCATAGTCGTGGAATTTATGCTACAAAATATGGGTTGGGTGAGATCTTAAAATGCCTAGCTCAAATAGAGAGGAAAACCCAACTGAAGGTCTAGTTAAAAGTGGAATTCCTAGATACTAGATAATTGTGAGTAGATTCAATTATTTAAAGCTAATTTGGCAATCTGGCAGTGCTATGGAGTATGCATATGCTCCCATCATTGCTACTATCATTCTAGTATTCACTAGCAAGGAGAATACTAAATGCCAATTATTTCCAAGCATTTAAATGCCAAAGAATTCGCAGTAAAAATTAAAAGCTCATTTAACAATTGCTTCTCTCTTGTGTCTACCGAGAACAACTATCGAGAATTCATGGTATGTCCATCACTTCAAATAAATAAGGTAAAATGCAAAGCAAAAACCTTGAAGTGAATAGTATATGGGCTCTCTATTTTATTAATAGTTTTATTTATTTTATTTTTCATGTGGGCTTTGAGCTTTTCTTTATCCAGAATTGCTTGGGATTAGTTTTAGCTAGAATTGTTTGGAAGCGTTTTATTACGTTGTTGTTGTGTAAAGGAGTTATTTGTAAAATACTTATTTGGCTTTATGAATTTTGGTTGTGAAAATTACTCTTGGAATGTAAGTTTTCACAGTTAGACATAATGTTGATAAATTTTTTGGATAAACATCGTGTACCTGGTTTTGAAATTTCCAACGTTTCGAGTTGACACTCCACCCATCATCAGGGACAACAAGAAGCTCATAATATTGGACTGTCCACTCGAAATGTTGGATGTTTCAAAACTAGGTACACAGTGTTTATCCAAAAAAATTCTCAACAAAATTACTCTTCTTTTGGATGATTTTTTTTTAAGATCTGGCTTGTTTGATTCTTGAGGAGGATGTAGTTTTGTTGAATTTAGATGTCTATATAGGGAATTTAGTGTATTCTGAATTCCATTTGTGAGAATTTCTGAGGGTTTAACTTCCTTTCAAAAGTTATGTAGGTTTTGAGCCTTTATTTATTGAGATTTGATTAGGAAGTTGGTATTTTCAAAATACATGATCATAGCATGAGAGAAAGAGACACATGACAAATGTATTGTTTACTTAATGGAGGAGTTATCAAATACATTTCCATAAAAGAGACACACAAAGAATGTATTGTTTACTTAATGGAGGAGTTATCAAATACATTGCCATATGTAACTACCTCCTCAAATAGACTATATTTAATGCCGGGTCAAGATTCTAACCTCTCAATCAAAACAAAAAGTTTGTGTCAGATTCATCATCATTCTTATTGTCATATAAGTCTTTATCACCCGAATCCTAAATCATATTACAATGCTGCTTCTTTTTCACGACTTTAATTTTAGTACATCAACTTCTCATATTTTGTGATCCCATGCTCGATGTCCTGATTTGATCTTTTAGTGTTGTTGCCTTCAAATTTTCTACCTTAGTGATGTTTCCTTTATTAAAAAGAGACTTTATTCAACCTCCTCTTTTGCTACTCATTTTTCCTCAGCCATATGGGTCGAGATCATGGTCCCTAAGGATTGTGAGGGGATTTGACTGAGAATGAACACTAACTTGTTATAATATGTGGGAAGACCTATTCAATAGCATTGCTTTGTCATCAACTTTTTCAACCTCAATGTGTACTTCAACCAACTGCATCATTGCTTTCAAGGTGTTTATATGACTAGGCATGGTTTCATGTTGGCCATCCTTAAGCCAAAGATGTGTTTCTTTAAGGTAAACTTGATGCTTTGTGCTTTTGACCCAAACAACTTATTTAATTCGTCTGTAACTTATTTGGAACTTTTATCCAAGTCCAGATGATGTAATTGTGTATCAGGCATTCCAAATCCAATAATAGATTCAACTTTATCATCCTTTATAGTCCATTCAACTAGTTTATCTCATTAAGAGGGTTTTTCATTCTAATCCATTGAGAATGATCCATATTGTCAAGTTCATTACAATTTTAATTCGATTTTATAGGTATGAAAGTTTCATATTTTTCATCTTTTCTAACATAGGTTTCTCTATTTTCAGAAAGAAAAACAACAAAAACATTTTATTTGTATAATATCGCTCTCTGTTTTATGAAGAATCTTCAAGAAAAAATAAACACCTCCAGGTTTTCCTTTGCCCTATGTGCATATGAACATGTTCTAGGGAGATTGCATGTGCAAAATTCTTGCCTGGTATTTTCAAATATTTTCCCTAATAGGGCATCATGTTTGTTGGGATATGCAAGCATTTTCAAACTTTCAAAGCCATTTCTTATGGCGATGGTAAGCCCTATCATCTTAGTTCTAGTCTTATAACATGAAATTGTTATTGAAAGCATTGTTTGTAGAACTACTTATAAAAAATACGGCATATGTCTACATCACAATCCTGCCTTTATTCCTTAATGAGAATGATATTGCTACTGCATATACAAGTTGTTGATCGAGGATTATGCTAATAAGTCAAATTTTATGCTGCTAGGTATTTCAGTCTATTGTTTCCAAATGATTCACTGCATGGCCTTGTATTGCACCCAGATAATTCATTGCTTGACTCCAATTTGTTTGCCAAATTCTTCTTCTGTCTTCATGTAGATTGAGTTGTATACATTTGAATTTTGTATTTTGTCTGGTTGTTGCCACTTAGAATAATATTTTTTCCTCACGTGATTTTTCTTCGTATGCTATCCGACCATTTTGATTTCTTATAATACTTTGTCCTCATAATTTTTCAAACTCTACAACTTTGTCCTCATGATTTTCCAAACTCTACAACTTTAACCTTATAAAAAATTTAATAAAGTATTCCCTTCTTAATCCAGTCAACCTTTGAAACTTGGACCTTCTTCTGTATCCCAATCCATCATAACATGAGATAGGACATACAAATAGTGGATTGTTTAGGTATTGATTTCATATTGCTATTGGTATTTTAGAAACACATAATCATAACAAGATAGAAAGAGACATACAAAAAATGTATTGAATATTTATTTAACAAGGAGTCATTAAATAGATCACCATAATCTTTTTTTTACACATGAAGTGATAAGTTATTTAACTACCTCTTTAACTGACCTATATTTAATGTTGAGTCATTAACAATTATATTGACCCTCTAACATTAACATTAGGACTCCTAGCAACACTTTATTGCATTTTACCACTTTAAAATGAGACTGGCCAAAGGCTTTGCTATTGTAACTAGTCTAGAGTGATTTTTTTTTTAATTCTTTGTTGAATGCAGTTTGATATATTTGGAGTTTTTTGCTAAAAAGTTTTAGGGTTTCATAGAATTTAATGAAAATTCTCTTTTTTCTTTGAGAGAGTGGTTGGATTCTAAGGTTTTAACTTTTGGTGGATTGTATAGGAGTCGTTTAGGTAGTTCACATGATGGATGGGATTTATTTATTTATTTTTTAATTTCTATAAGGTTTTCTATGCTATGGACCATCTGCAGAAATATTTGTATGTTTTATGAACTTTATATTGGAAAGTATCTATAGTTTCTTTATGAAATCTCTTGATTTGTTGAGGAATGTTTTAGACAACTTGCATAATGTTGCTAATGTCTTTTAGGTATGGAATGAGTATTATAGGCAATTATTTTCTCCTAATGCTCTTTAGGTCTTAAATGAGTATTATGGGGAACAACTCAATTAAATTTAAAGGCATTCTTTGTCTTTCATTAATCTTAGATCAATTTTTTTCTATTGGTAGATTTCCATGCTATGTGAACAATATATTTAATAAATATAGAGAGAGTTGTCTCCAAACACTAGGCATGATGATCCCTTCCTTTGACTAACATCCTTGGAAAACATCATAATTCGACCTTATATTGACATATGTCGAATCTCAGCCATGATAAGCACGATCTTGTTCGTTAGCCTAATTAAGAAATTATAGGCAGGGACTAGCTGCTTCACAAATATTTCCCTAGTTATAGTTAATATTTTGATATGATGAATATACAATATTATATCATCTAAAATATTTATTTTTTCTTCTAAATTTCACTAATATAATGTATATAATTGAAAATTAGTAAGATTTTAAAAAATCTCATAATTAAATAATTTTAATGAATTAATGAATTATATGCTACGTTGAACTTTGAGTTTAATTTAAGTTCAATTTTAGGGAACTTTAGAGAAATAATAATGCTAATGACTCATTAATTGAAAAATGTGATACAGATTCATAAAGTGGAATAGGTGAAATCTCTTCTTGATTGAGGTATGAAAAGAGAAAGAATCTAAAGATAAAGTGGAATCAAAATCACTTGAAGTGAGATGAATAACACATTAATTGAAAATCACAATGCAAACTCATAAAATGGAATAGGTAAAAGAACTTATAATTGAATACCATGGTAGAATAACACAATAGTAATGCTTATTATGCTACTTAAAATCACTCATGGGATTTTTTTTTTCAATGCAAGGTGTATCAATACGTAGGTTTAATGTCTCAATGCAAGGTGTGCATCAACAATACGTAGGTTTAATGTCAAGAAAATAATTTGTATTGTGTGATACATATGATTTCATTTAAACCATCATAGATTCATCTTAATCTAAATTTATCAATATGTATTGAGAGACCAAACCTCTTGAGGTGTAAACCTTTCTTCAAGGTGAAAACATTTTCTTAAATTTTACAATATAAAAAAAAGTTTGGCAACTCCAAGGATTTAATTCCTCTTAGCGCATGGTAGATCTCGAGTTAAAATGTATCTATGTTAGTTTACAATCATTTAAGAAAAAATGGGTACATTTTTAATTATTGTTGTACTCCATACCACTCAATTTTGTAGTGCCCTTTGAAGGATGAGGAATTTATGATATTGAAGTTCAACTTCTTATCTCAGTACATTTCATCACAAAGGTAGCTTGTCAAGTTGGTGGTTAGATTTATTGAGTAGAATCGTATAAGTTGGCCACAACCAGTAGCTACATATCAATTGTCTAGAATGTTATACATTGAATTACAAAGGTAGCTTGTTATGTTAATTGTTGGAGTTCTTGAATATAAACTTATAAGTTGGCTATAGCTAGAAGTTGTGTATGAATTGGGTGTAATGTTATTAACATTTCATATTTTCTTTATTGACCCCCCTGCACACACACATGATTTTTAACTTTAGATTATGGTAGACATTGTAAATTTTTTATTTACTTAGTATTTTATATATTTGTAAAAGTGCAATGTGCTAGCTTAATATTTTATATATTTGTAAAAGTGTGATGTGTCAGTTTTAAGTTGAACATGAAAGGAATTACATATCTCCCTCATACTAGGTTGTAGAAATCACTTCTCAGAGCAATAATGTTTTGAAAAATGTGCATATGAAACAAGTAGAAAGGCTTAGGCCCGTGAACATTTAATGAACTAAAGAAGGTACATATTTCTATCTTGTTTTTATAGCTATCTTTTGCTCTCTATATGGAATATTAATTCTATTATTAACTTGTGATTATTTAAATCATTCATGGAAGAACATAAATATGGAACAAGTAGAGAGATTTATGCCTTTCAACATTTTATGAAATCTATTAGGTCTTGGTTGTATAACAAATGGATGCACACATTTCACTTAGAAAATAAAATCGTTAATCACTTGCATAGACATAACAAAATCATTATTCCAAAATGAAAAATAATATTACACATTAGGTAGAATATAAACAAAAAGTCACGTATCATAAAAACATTGCGAAGTGTCCTACATAATACAAGTAGTTGGCAAAGTATATGATCAATGTAAAAAATGTATAAGTCTTAGTGAAGTAGTATTAATAATTTCTCAATATCGTCAGTAAAAACATAAGTAGTACATGCCAATATAAATGAGCTTATGCTTGTGATCATGATCATAAACAATAATAAAAAGAAGTGTTTATTGTGGAGGAATGACACATGGATGAAACAAATCAGTAGTACATGCAAATATAGATGAAACAAATCAGTAGTACATGCAAATATAAATGAGCTTACGCTTGTGATCATGATCATAAACAATAATAACGAGAAGTCTCTATTGTGGATGTATGGCATGGGGATGTAGATGTGTTTGATGTGCATGTACCACATAAATATAAATGCATAATAGTCCTGAATTATTTTTAAAATTGAATGTTTCATAACTTACTACAATGTTTTATAAACCTATGAACTCATTCATATATATATATATATATATATATAGGTTCACATTTGTATGATTTCATCATTATACCATTTGGTGAGCCCCCTCTATGTCATGTCATGGTGAGGACAATGCATTTGAGGATTTTTATTTTATACTCTTTCTAATTGAGTTATTGTGCAACACTGCATTTGGATCCTCATTGTCAAGTTCATCTTCATCGATGTGGACAACCATTTCATACATAATAATTATGAGTTATTGTGCAACACTGCATTTGGATCCTCATTGTCAAGTTCATCTTCATCGATGTGGACAACCATTTCATACATAATAATTATGCAAATATGCTCTACATTATTGTGTAATGCATAATTTAATACAAAATAAGTATAAGATAATTGAAGTATATATGAAATATTAAAACATAAAATAAACTCATTTTTATAGTGCTTGTTTCTTTGGTTGTTCAATGCATGATGCTAGCAAATCCAAGGTGGTAGTAGACTCTCACAAATTTCTAATAATTGCTAGCTTATATTTTTAAAAGTCAAAGAAACATTCATCATAATAAACTTGAATAACTGTATTTACAAAATCATATTTAAAATCATATTTTGTTGGAGATTAGAAATGCACATGCTATAGATTTCCATACAAGATTATCTTGAAATGATATAAAAATCAACTTGAAGAATTTAAAACATGAAAAAATTGTTAAGAATTTGACAATCAAAACTAGGTAAGACAACTTGTAGTGCCTTGGAGTTCACTCTTTCTTATCATCATCTTGAGTTTCATGCAAGTTTTGTTAAGAAAAATAGTGTTCGTGGGCATTTTTTGACGCTTGTGAACCATCAAGAAACGAGCTCACCCACTAGCCACTCTAACATACACTAAACTATTGAAAGGACTAAAGAATCATTATTTAATGAACAAATATAATTACTACCACATCATCATATCAACCTTATGGGTTATTGTTCATTCCTCTTATTATTATTTAACCTCTATAAGAGAAAGGCCTCAAATTCATACAAGTTGAAAACATCATTTAACAACAACAAAGAAAATTAAGTGTTTATGAGTATCAAATATTACAACCATTACTAAACATGGAAGGAGTTCATTACATTCTTATAATATGACTTTATATATTCCTACAATGTTACAATAATCATGAACATGAAACATACCATAATTCAACTTATGCAACACACTAAATGCTATTATGAAAATAAGAAGGCATCATACTCAAGCCTCAACATATTGAATCCATAAGCTTATGTAAAGAAACAACCAAAATCACCTTAGCTCATATTAGATACAAGGAATATTTGCTATCAACAAGGCCACATACATTATGTGAAATACATCCTTATGCAATGAATTCACAATTGTTAATGTAGAAAAGGTGAAGATAGAAAGGTAGGCTATACAAGGATGCAACACAAAACTTTACTTAAGAATTGGAAACAAGAGTATGACAATATGGATTGTATTCAAGTGGTGAATACTTGTTTAGGTAACTTGGATATCATGTTACTCTGATTTCCTATTATTTCTTCACAATGACATCCATAAAGCCTCCATATACACATGATCCATAGTTGGTTCACCATATTCACTTTCTTCGTAAGTAAACTGTAAGATGTTGTAACTCTATCAAATAATGATAAGAATCATGTAAGTAAATGCATGGTTATGAAATAATTAGTGGATTTGAATCTAGTGATTTTGTGGGCATAGGCTTGTATATATGCATGCAAAATGTGGGAATGATGATATTTCTCACAAATTTTATAAATGAATGCACCAAAATGTTGCATCATTGAGTGAAATTAATGATCAATATTTTCAAAATGGTCATCCTTATGAATCCTTTAACATCCTTCAATGAAATGACTTTCCTTTTTACAGAATTCAAGAGAACATTCACCATGGTTAATATTATGTGAGATACATTTGTGGGAACAAATTCATAGACAGGTATGCAAAACACATTACGTAAGATACTTGCTTGTGCAATGAATGCACAATCATCAATGTAGCAATAATGAAGATATATAGGTAAGATATATAAGATTCAACTTAAAAATTGACTTAAGACATTGGAAACAGGATTATGATAAGAATGGATCATATTCAAGTAGTGAAGAGTTGTTTAGGCAACCTGGTTCTCTCGACACTACAATTTCCTATTAGCTTTCCATAATGATATCCACATCCTTTTTGTATCCAATTGAGGCCTAATTAAGACCTTAATCATTATCTGTTACAAATATAGAATTCAAGAGAACATTCACGATGGTTTTCCATTGACTCATATGCTGACAAAGAAAAGGAACATAGTTTTATTGACCAACCCATAACTGCAAGAACCTAAAATGATCCATTAAGGATTACAAAAATTAGTACATCTAGGTAAGCAATTCAATGGTTAGTGTTCTACATGCAAGTGTAGATTTATTAGCTTTGGAATAAGGTAAGAAAAAGCATATTTATGCAATAAGAAGTGGAACTAAATGTAATTTTGTTGTGGGCATTGGGCTTGTGGATAGGTATGTCAAATGTGGGGATGTTAATATTGCCCACATATTGTTTTTATTGTAACCACCAAAGTTTTGTATGTAGTATAATTAAGGTAAATGAATATTCAATGAAATTTATAAACTTAGGTGGATGCTCATTGCAAATGGTTAAAACATTATATGATGATAGGTGTATAACATCTCATATACATTTCATCATAAAACATATTTCTACACCTTCTCCCTACCCATTACTTTCAACAATGTTTGATATGAAATATGAAGTCAACAAACATTCTTTTGAAAAGGAGAGGAGATTAGAGGTGCATGGACTTGAAAGGATTGGGTTTTATGAAGGATCACATCGATATGCTTGAGAATATTGCAGACTAAGATAAGGTATGTTTTGATTTCTAATGTTAAGTAATTTCGAATCAGAGTAAAATGGATTTTTATCTTAATTATGTAGTAAACCTTGGTAGATATAAGATACACTATGCCATAAAACTTCAGAAATAAACCCTTAAAATACAAAGGTACCAAAACATTAACCATGAACAACACAAGAAATATAGAGAGAATAACACTTAAGGTAGGGTAACACCATCAAGCACTACTTATAGAAGGCATCACTCCACAAACCATGCTTGCTACAAGACAATACAATCCAATACACCTCCAGTACAACGATACTCATGTGTATTTATACTTTCTCATGAGTATTCCTAGGGGTCTATGCCAACTATCCCTTATTATTATATTATTTCCTTTTAATTACATAGTGGGCCTATTCCATTATTGTATGACCACATTGCATTCATTATCCCCTTGGGTTCCTCCCTAGGTACCCCATATTATCCTTCCTAGGTACATTACACTTCATCCCCCTTGGCATGTTTCATCCTTGATGTTGGACTATGATTATCGTTAGACCAAAAAATGTAGGTGTTAATATCCACCACAATCACTAGAGTTAGGATCCACTAGAGGGGGTTAACCCATGTTGCAAAACTCATAGGAAGCGTTAAACCCAATGTTCAACAATATCCCCCCCAGTGCATGTCGAGCAAGTTTTGAAATTGATACATGTCATTACGATACCATTTGTTGGACTACAATTTTTTTTAAACAAAAACCCACAGGTGTCAATATCTTCCACAATTGTTAGAGTTAGGATCCATGAGAGGGGTTAACCCATGTCACGAAACTCATGGTAAGCCTTGAACCCAATGTCCAACACTTGAAACATGGGAAGAAGCCATATAATATGACCTAATAAGCGATGTAGTCAATTGGTACCATGCACAAGAATCCATCCATCCTAGTGAAATGTGGACATGGGGTCCAACTATGGCATTTCCTTGATCTTAATTATGATTTCTTCTTGGGATCCATGTCTTCACCAATACTATTCTGATATATCCTTGCATTATTTTAGTCCTCCATGTACCTCCATTTTGGTTTCCTTTCTGGTTCCATGTTGATCCATAATAAGTTTATTGTCACTCATGCCCTTTCCTTCATGACCATTGTTTCTTTGAATGGTGGGGGTGGTGATATAAAACAACCTTAGCTATCGATTCTTCTTTCTTTGACTCTTCAACATCTGTTTCCTTTGAGACATTTAGTTTAGCTTCTTCCTATTTATGCCTTTCCTGGTGCTTTTCTTCAAGTGATTATTTAGCTTCTTCTTCTAATTCAACCCTAGACTCTCCAATCGATGTGTCATTAGGTATTTCAATTTGTTTCCCTGCAAGGACTTCTACATGTGCCTTCTCAGACCCTTCCTATTTAATAAGCGAAATATCCTACAATGTAATTTTATCTTCCTTGTACTGAAGATTCAAAAATTTATTTTGCACATTAATATTAACTATACCAACTAAGTCCATCCAAGAATATCCTAAAACATTATCCAGATCATCCATATCTATACCATGAAAATTTTAATGCAACACATATTTATCCATCATAATCTTCAAATCTTTAAAAGTTTGAACATTGTCACCCTCAACCAATGTGCTTTGAAAATTATTTGCGGGTACTTGCAATATTTTATCCAAGTTAACATTGATGAAGCTATGATTGCTACTAGGGTTAATATAAACAATGACCTTCTCTTGCTAAACACATCCATGAACCCGTAATATGAAGTTTGTGCATGAAAACAAACCCTTGGTTCTTTTATTATCCTTACTCTTGGAATGAGACCACTTGTCTAATTTATTTTTTTCATATGTTCCGTTTGATAATTCCATTATATTATTAAAGTAAAATGACTTCCACCATATGGAAACATCTTCTGTGAAACCTTTAATGTAGACAATCTTTCCACTTCTCTTTTCGTAATGAATTTTGGTACTGTTAGCACTAGAAGTCACCCTTAGATTGCATAGAAGGTAAGCCCAATACCCATCAATTTATACAGTAAATGTAAATAAGTTTTAAGAGGCCAAATAGAGAAGAATCAATGAAAATAACGTTCTAACTCAGAAATATGGACTAGTATGCGCAAGCAATTGAGGTCTTGGATCAACTTCAGTCAGTAAGTTGGAGTAAAGGTGAGTAGGAGGAAGACTTTGGTGAGAAAAGTGTAGAGGTACGCCATGAACATCAGGCCTTCCAGCAGCCTAAGGAAGAAAAACTTAAACACAAGATCCTCTTGGATTCAAATTTCAAGGAAACCGAAAGAAATCATAACAACATTATAATCAAACATTCATCATAATACAATCACAACAATCCATGTGAACCAATCAATCATGAATTCTCTCAGTATAAGAGGAAAATAATATGGAGTAAAAAAGATGACTTAGATTAATCAAGAAATCTCAAATCAAGACATAACCAAAGAACCAATGTTCTTCATCAAAATATTACAATAGCAGGGAGCCTAGCTCAACCATTCCACCTTTAACAAAATATCAGAACTAACTGCTTATACTTAGAACTGCTGCAACCACCAGGAGTGTGCTCGAACCATTGCATTCAAAGTTTTCAATCGACGCCTGCTCTGTTAGACTGTGCAGTCCTTCTTACATCAGATGCGAGCCCAACTCAGTGCGGGCTCTGTGAGAAAATTCATCCACCGGGGAGCTTTGGACTGAAAATCGGCCCCACGACCCTTCTCTCCACGCATTCCATTTATGGGGTGAGACGAGGTCTCAACCACCGCCCCCATTTCCATTAAATACCTTCATCAGGATCAGGACGAGGCCTAACACCCATGAATTTTCTAGGTGGTGCCCACGACTTCTTCGAGTCAATCCCGATGCCTCGAGGCCAAGAAGATCTTCTTCTGTG
This sequence comes from Picea sitchensis, assembly GCA_010110895.2. Lineage (NCBI taxonomy): Eukaryota > Viridiplantae > Streptophyta > Pinopsida > Pinales > Pinaceae > Picea > Picea sitchensis. The sequence goes on along the minus strand of SNQJ01S0008651.1, from coordinate 147,122 downwards.
ACCAAATACGAGTGATTTTGGCCTTTGGCGCAGCTCCTCTCCATCGCTCCATATTCAATGTGACCTAAGGCCATGACCCTACACAATTGCACGCACTACCAAGGGTGGTCTGAAAGAAAACCGCTTTTGTCCTCATAATTCACCATGAACCGCCACATGTCCCTTTCTATAAACCACGGTTCTGATTGTGGCCCGCCCCTGAGATTTTAAAACGTGCGCACCTTCTGACCCCGCAATTTGGCATGACCGTTGATCTTGTGATCTAAGATTAGGCCCTCTGATCAATGGCTTAGCTCTAGCACTTTTTAGATTGACGGATCAGATCTTCCCCTTCAAAACAACGGTCGATATTTTCTTCACGGATCGGCCTTCGGGAATTTCAATTCTCAAACTCCAATTTTCTTCTGCTACTTTTATCCGGAGTGAAGGATCTGGCGACGTGTGGCTCCTACTGATTGACGACTCAAATCTATTTCGAGACTTCGAGCCTTCGACCACTTTGGCAGCTTCAGCAAATTCAACGCTTTGACGGCTTCGTCTCTTTGGGTCTTCAGGACTTCTAAGCATTTCTCATTTCAAATCTACCAAAGATCATTTACCTGAAGGCTTGGATCGATTGCCACCTAACCCCTTTAAGATCAACGGTTCATACTCACTTCGGGGCCTTTTTCTCTGGTGCTATACTTCGTGCAAGTTGGCACTCCCGAATGCCCGTGAGCTGTTGATCTAGATTATTCTGGGAATATTCTCTGTTGAAATATTAAAACTACCTTCTGCTTATGCTTCAATCCCGAAACAAACTCCTAAGAAAGTTGTGCTTTGTGTTCATGGTTGCGGCCTACATGATCAAGAATTTGGATGACTAGCTATGAGTTGAGAAAACAGGGAGACCAGTGACTGAAACACAGGATGCGAGTGCTCACCCTTGGAGAAAACAAAGGGGCTTGGGGCCAATATTTCACTCAAGTAAGATATTTAAGGAAAACTAAGGTGCACAAACGAACAAGGGAAAACATAGAACGATTTACAAGCTGAAGGGGGGAAAACTTAAGATTTGGTCTACGAAAAGGATAGAGACGAGGCAAGACTACAGACTCGGGTATATCGACACACACCTATGGCCCTAAAAACCCTATGTGATAACATTTGACTCCATAGGGGATGACATGCTCCCTGCGAGCTGCCAAGAATGCACAGTTCTAGTGCCTTAGCTGTTGGGCTATGGAGTCTAGATCAAAAATTTCACTGAAGAAAATGGGGAGATATATGTACACTACTCTAATAAAAACGAAAAAAGGCACATGGGCTCCAGAAGGATCGTATTTATGTATACTCCTAGACTAACCATTTTTTACAAAGTGCTAGGTGAAAGTGGACTTCAACCAGAGCCAGTCAAGTAACCTCCTAACTGAAAACTTATTTACTCTGTCACTGATCAAATAAAGATAACAAAACTGTGAAAGCAAAATGATTACATTTTTCATCTCTCCTCCTAGTGCTAAAGGCAAGGTAAAGTTTGGAGGCTTCAATACCTAGAAAAAAGCAACTCCATGTACTCCCCTACAGGGTCATAAAATAAGGGACGAAACTTACTAGGTTGGTAACAAAAAACATGCTCTGTATTACAACTGCTCACATTCGATTCAATGTCTGTGGAAAGCACAGATGAGTGAAAGGCTGATGTAGGCTGCTTATCCACTTCCTCTGTGTCTTCTATGATAATGTCAACCAACTGAAGGAAAGAAATCTCTTCATGTATATCAATGAATGGGTGCTTCTCCCTAACATGCTTCTCAATGTATTCTGTGGGCCCATGATGGTTGATTTGCACCCAATGCTTTTCCTTACTAAATAAAGGAAAAGGCTCTATAGTATGGTCTTGGAAATCCTTCATATCCACATCCGAATCCAATTCATAGCTGTCATACACAGGATGGTTGCTCCCCAAGTCAACAAAATGTAAGGTAGGGATTTTCTCTTCTTCATCTGAGTACTCATCAAAGATGGGTGAGCGCAAAACTATTTTATATTGCAAAGAAAAATGAGAGACCTCTTGAGTCTTCTCTTCAATCGTAGGTGAAAATACATCATGGGAAACCTCTTGAAGGAAATGAGAAGAATCCTCCTCCACAACTATCTCTTCTTTTACAACTGAGACAACAAGTGCATCAGGGGAAGAATATGATACATCTATGGCTATACAATCATCAACACTATCAACACTCATATCTGGAAGGCCTTCTTCTCAGGAAATAGAAAGAGAAAAGCTTTCATCCACATTTACAAAATACTCGCTTCTATCCTCACTTTCTCTTTCAATCAGATCTTCACCAGACTCATCACACGAGGAAGACGCTATCATCTATTGGATGTGGAATGCAAACGTCTTACAATAGTTATCCAAAATAAGATGAGACGAGTAAATATTCTCTTAATATGAATTAAAAGCATCATGAAAATCCTTCAAAGAATGGATACTAGCAGCAGGGAGAGATTGACACCATTCACGAGCATCCTCCTCTAAAGAAAATTTGAACATCTTGATCAAGACATCCTTGTGAAAGAAGCCATGTTCAAGCATTCATATATGCAATTTTAATAAGTTCTCACTGGGATGGTCATGCTTGCTTCCTCTGAATCTCGGAAGATAATCATCCCATTCATTTATAGCCGACACTGGATGTGGATAACCAACGATGGGTGAGAAATTGAAGGGGGGAAATCTCTTGGCCAAGATAGCCTCCATAGCCTTTTGATTTGTCTCCCTTCAGTGGAGTCACCAATAGATTCTACATATTGGATTCCTCATGGTGAAAGATAATCAGTCAGAATTATGTGTCTAGATTTAGTTCACCATCTAAAACTGGCTCTCTACAATGTCGTTCTTCCCGGGGAGCTTTCAATTTGGGATAACAACAAAAATCCTTCTTGAGAAAGATTTCCTTTCTTAATAATCCTCTCTGGGTCAGCTTCAAGTGTAGCCAGAGGTAGTTGTGGAGTAGACCTCGTGTGTCTGCCCTTCGAAGCCACAACTGAAATAGTGGAGTTGTCAGGTGCAAGCTGCAATCTTCAATGGTACTGATATATGATGCACCATCAGAATCAAAGCTTCTTTGTCGTTCTATCCCAGGGAAAAGTCTTCAATTCCTTCCCCATAAATGAAACCAGAAATGTTATCACTAGAAGTCACCCTCAGATTGCATAGAAGGTAAGCCCAGTACCCATCAGTTTATACAGTAAATGTAAATGAGTTTTATGAGGCCAAATGGAGAAGACTCAATGAAAATAACGTTCTAACTCAGAAATTTGGACTGGTATGCACAAGCAATTGAGGTATTGGATCAACTTCAGTCAGTAAGTTGGAGTAAAGGTGAGTAGGAGGAAGACTTTGGTGAGAAAAGTGTAGAGGTATGTCATGAACATCAGGCCTTCCAACATCCTAAGGAAGAAAAACTTAAACACAAATCCTCTTGGATTCAAGTTTCAAGGAAATCGAAAGAAATCATAAAAACATTATAATCAAACATTCATCATAATAAAGTCACAACAATCCATGTGAATAAGTCAATCATGAACTCTCTCAGTATCAAAGGCAAATAAGATGGAGTAAGAAATCTAACTTAGATTAATCAAGAAGTCTCAAATCAAGACATAACCAAAGAACAAATGTTCTTCTTCAAAATATTACAATAGCAGGGAGCCTAGATCAACCATTCCACCTTTAACAAAATATCAAAACTAACTACTTATACTCAGAACTGCTGCAACCACTAAGAGTTTGATCGGACCATTGCATTCAAAGTTTTCAGTCGGCGCCTGCTCTTTCAGACTGTGCAAGCCTTCTTACGTCAGACGCGATCTCGGCTCAGTGCAGGCTTTGCGATAAAATCCGTCCAGGGAGATTTGGATTGACAATCGGCCCCCACTACCCTTATTTCCATCCATTCCATTTATGGGGTGAGACGAGGTCTCAACCACCGCCCCCATTTCCATTAACTACCTTCATCGGGATCAGGAYGAGGCCTGACACCCATGAATGTTCCAGGTGGTKCCCATGACTTCTTTGAGTCAATCTCGACGCSTCGAGGCCAAGAAGATCTTCTTCTGTGACCAAATATAGGTGCTTTCRGCCTTTAGCGTAGCTCCTCTCCATCGCTCCATATTCWGTGTGACCTAGGGCGATGACCCTATGCAATTGTGCGATTGTGGGTGCTACCAAGGGTGGTTTGAAAGAAAACCGCTTTTATCCCCACAATTCACCATGAACCACCACGCATCCCTTTCTAAAAACCATGGTTCTGATTGTGGCCCGCCCCTAATATTTTAAAACGTATGCACCTTTCGACCCTACAATTTGGCATGATTGTTGATCTAGTGATCTAATATTAGGCCCTTTGATCAACGACTAAACTCAGGCACTTTTTAGATTGATGGATCAAATCTTCCCCTTCAAAACAACGACCGAGATTTTCTTCGTGGATCGGCCTTCGGGAATTTCAATTCTCAAACTCCATTTGTCTTCCGGTTCTTTTATCCGAAGTGAAGGATCTGGCGACGTGTGGCTCCTATTGATCGACGACTCGGATCTATTTTGGGCCTTTGGCCACTTCGGAAGCTTCGAAAAATTCAACTCTTTGGCGGCTTCAGGTCTTCGAGACTTATAAGAATTTCTCATTTCAAATCTCCCAAAGTTCATTTACCCGAAGGCTTGGATCAACTTCCACCTGACCCCTTTAAGATCAACGATTCATACTCACTTCGGGGCCTTTTTCTCTGGCGCTATACTTCACGCAATTTGGCACTCCCAAATGCCTGTGAGTCGTTGATATGGACTATTCTGGGAATCGTCACCATTGAAATATTAAAAACACCTTCTGCTTATGCTTCAATCCTGAAACAAACTGCTAAGAAAGTTGCGCTTTGTGTTCATGGTTGTGGCCAACACGATCAAGGATTTGGACGACTGGATGTGAGCTGAGAAAACAGGGAGATGAGTGACTGAAACACAAGATGCCAATGCTCGCCCTTGGAGAAAACAGAGGGGCTTGGGGCCAAGATTTCACTCGGGTAATATATTTAAGGAAAACTAGGGCACACAAATGAACAAGGGCAAACAAAGAATGATTTACAAGCCGAAGGGGGAAAAACTTAAGATTTGGTCTGTGAAAAGGATAGAGATGGGGAAATACTACAAACACTATTATATTGACACACACCTATGTCCCTGACAACCCTATGTGATAACAAGTACTTTATGAATTATTCAATGCTAGGACCATCATCTGTAAAAAACATATTACTATGAAAACTAGAACAACAATTTTGAAGAGAGTCACTTACTTTTCATTGGAGCTCCTTTATGTAGTTAGGGTTTGTGGTCGGAAATGTAAAATAATCATAACTTTTGCTACACTTCTCGAATTGGCTATTATGACACCAATTATCAAATTCCATGGATTTTATAGATCTACTGGCGCTGGTTTTATTAACATTTGTGCACTCTGTCAAAATATATCCAATCTGTGAAATTTGTGTTCGTCATCCGAAAAAACCCTAAAAAAATGTTGATTTTAAATCAACAGTAACTCCACTTCTAGAACTCTGTTTTGGACTATTTTTTTTTTTTTGAGAAGAACTCAAATATATGGCTAGTTTCTTCAAATTATTCACATAAAGTTTCATAAATTGACCTAAATGCTTTCATCATCGTTTTTTTTTTTCGTCAAAAATATGCAAAAAGAAAAATAAAATCTCCCACTTTGTTCCCAAGAAAGAGCTCTAATCCCACTTGTAATAAATATTGGTATACATAAGAGAGAATAAAACATAAAACTTCAGAAATAAACCCTTAAAATTCAAAGATACCAAAACATTCATCTTGAACAACACAAGAATATAGAGAGAGCAACCCTTAAGGTAGGGTAACTCCATCAAATACTCCTTATGGAAGGAATCACTCCACAAACCACGCTTGACACATGACAATACAACCCAATAAACCTCCAATGCAATGATACTGATGTATAGTTATAGTTTCTCATGAATATTCCCAGGGGCCTATGTCAACTACCCCTTACTATTATATTATTTCATTTTAATTACATAGTGGGTCTATTCTATTATTATGGCCATATCACATTCATTATCTCCTTGGGTACCTCTGTAGGCACCCCATATTATCCTCCATAGGTACATTACAAAGTGTAAATCCTTCCATTATCTAGATTATGTGTTTTGGAGGTACATGGACCCTCCTTTCTTCAATATTTGAGCCCAATTTATATTATTACTCAAGATTAATCACATCGCTTCAAAGTGTATATGTTTAATGAGGTTTTGAGAAAATTGGTTGAAAAGGAAATGAGACACACACACACTTCTTTCATTCACCATGTTTCTTGTAGTCTAGTTTTCTAAATCAATACCCAGGCCTTCGACAAACATCTTACCTCTCTTTAGTGGTATTTCTTAGTGATACGTGGTGGCTCCTGTTTCATATTGAAAATTGTGTGGGTCTATACACCAACCAATAAAAGGTTTATGAGTGGTAACCATACCAAAATATGGCTTTCATGTTTCTCCTACAAGGTCCCCTCCCCACTATTCCTTCCAAATCATGTAGGATGTGAATAATTTTATCTAGTCATGCACACACAACAACAATTGTGAAAGAACTTGCAACTATTATTTCACCATGGATGTCTTCACATAATTGTGTGGTAAAATGAAATGAGTTATCAATTTCTTCAGCCAATCTACTTGGAAATACACAAGGCCCAAAATATTGTGAAGATATGGCTAGAGTACAATGTTTTCTTGAAGGAAAAGGGAAAATCAATAAAGGCCACAAGCAAGGTTGCTATGTTTTAAGGACCTATTTTGGTGGGTTATATCTCCCATTTCATTCTTAGTGGTAGTGAATACCTATAGGTATATATATGGAACTAAGGTAATGGGGAACCTTTAGTTATTTTGCATGGTTACTTTGGTACATTAAACTGTGTAAACAACTAGAATATTATGCATGCACACATGCTCTGCATCTGTTAGTGATGACCATATTAATCATATATGGGGTTGAAATAGAAACAACATGAGTCCCAAATAGTAAAGTTAAAAGCAATGGAGGCATGACATCTCGAGCACCAATATTTTGATAGAATTCCTAAATGATATGTTGTGTCATGGAATGCAATTCTTGTTGGTTATTCCTAGAATGTACACCCTCATGAAGCATTGACATTTTTCAATAAAATGAAAGTCCATGGAATAAAACCCAACCCAATAATTGTGGTTAGTGTTTTGCTTGTGTGTGCTCATTTATTGGCCATGGACCAAGTTAAATATATCCATGGTTATGAAATAAGAAGTGGGTTTGAGTATGATACATTTGTGTGTAATGCATTTGTAGACATGTCTTCCAAATGATAGAATGTTAACATTGCCCACAATTGTTTGAAATAATGCCTAAACAAAATATAGTGTCATGGAATGCAATCATTGTTGTTTCTTCCCAAAATGTCCTCCCCCATGAAACCTTGACATTCTTATATGAAATGCAAGTCTTGGGAATAAAAACCAACTCAATCATAGTGGTTAATGTTATGCCTCAATGTGCATATTTATTGGCTCTGGAAAAAGGTAAGAAGATACATGATTATGCTATAAGAATTGGATTTGAATCAATGTCATTCTCGACACTAGGCTTGTATATATGCATGCCAAATGTGGGAATGTTAATATTCCAAAATTTGTTTGAAATAATGTCAAACCAAAATGTTGTGTCATGGAATGCAATCATTGCTAATTATTGTGCAACACGACCATCCCCATGAATCCATAACATTCTTTAGTGAAATGTAAGTCCTGGGCGTAAAAATCAAGTCAATCACCATGGTTAATGTTATGCCTATGTGTGCACATTTATTGACTATGGAACAAAGTAATAAGATCTATGGTTAATCCTTGAGGGTTAGATCAACCTATTGGTGCCATCGTTGCTAGGATGTTGTTGGTAATCAAACACGCTATGAAAGTCCAATTTTTTCCATTTCTCATAGGGTTAGGAACACTAAGTCTATTATGCCTAATTTACACTGGGTACCATCCTCGAAATAGTGGAAAGTACCTAGAATTGTTTTGATAATTTATTCCCATGAGTCCTTAGGGAGAATTTCAACATTAGATTCCAAATCTAGGATGACATCCTTAATAGCATATCTATCATTTTGAGCATCCAATATGAACTCTTTTCCAATTCTCCTCCTCCTTCTCCTTACACAATGTGAATGCCTCTCAGAAATATTAGTAGCAATATATTCATCCTCTTCTTCTTTATATTCAATGATCTTTCTAAGTGTATTTCACAACTTCCTAGTAAATTGCTCATCATCCAAAATATTAGAAAAGAGTTGAAACCAAAGATCACAACCCTTGCAATTACCTTGGGAGTTTCCTTATAGGATTGTTATGAAAATTTGTGGCATTGCACTAGTATTGAACCTCACTCCGTTGGTCCTTCCACAACTATAGTTGATGCAGGTGTAGATATGTTGCAAAAAAATCTCAACAACATTTAAAAAAAAAGTCTTTCTTCCAAATAGGGTCACATTTAGGTGCACCTAGCTAGACCTTCTAACAAGATCATTGACATCTGCACCAGTTGGAGCTCCTCCTCTCATGAAAACATTAATGATCAAGTTAGATCCTCCATCAATTGTTCTAAGTTTTGAATTAATTAAGTTCATTGGTCATTGGTCATTGGTCATTGTCTTGTTTTGGATTCCCACTTTTCAACCAAATCTGACAATCCTTTGTAGCATGTGTGTTGGTTTTACAATAATAACACCAAGGCCATCTTGGTAGAGGACATTCTTGAATGATATGACCTACTTTGAAACAATTATAACATCTAACTGGTCTAGTTCTTCCCCCTGTCTTACCTCCTTTGTATATGCAACCTCCTCTACCCCTTTTTCCCCCTCCTCCACCTTGTTGTTGCAAATGATCAAATACTCTGAAAAAGGTTGTGTCTAATATATTAGCTAGAGAATCCAAGGCCCTAAATGTGTTCATATTATGAGTTGAAGTGCCATATAATTCACAATATACTATATTAGGAATAAAATAACACTTCTAAAAAATAGGGCAGTGTCTTGGAGGATGGCCATATGTCCCTCCCCAATCTATGAATTATGAGTAAGAGGTGGACCTTGATAGGGTGCAATTTTATGAAACTGAGTAGTTGAATTAACTTATGCTTATCACACGCCTTCCCTAAAACAATGGGCACTTAGAGGCATGGTATCCTTTATTCTTGCACCCAATACACCACACCTTCTCTTTACCAATCCCAGGTAAGGTCAATTCTTGTATCTTCTTTGTGAGTGCAACAATTTGATAATGAAAATGGGATAATTCTAGGCTTATCCTAGCTACTGTAGTTTTAGCATTGCTAGGATATCCAATCATAGACTCAATTTTCATTTCTTGCTCCAAATATTCTGTACGAGTAGAAATATTCTATTGCACAAGAGGGATTTGAGTCAAAGGAATTAACCCTTGAATAAACCATTACTTTTGGTGGGTATCATGGATGCAAAAATTTATCCTACCTATGAGATCTTGGAACCTTTGAGCATATTCTTATGTTGATTCCCCAACCATCTACCTGATTTCTTTCAGTTTTTATATACCTTGTTGTTCAAACCTGGGCAGTTGAAACTCAACCATAAATTTCTACCTAACCTCCAGTAAAGTGAGAGCCACATCCTCAGGTGGGAAATCCACAAACTTCATGTACCATTGCAATGCCCTTCCTCTTAGAGTTGATTGAAACTTTATTATATTACAAGCATATGGGATTCCCTCAGATGTCCATATGGATTCGTAGAGAAACCCATGTTGTTTCACATCCTCCTCTACCTTATCCTAGAAATTTGGGTATTTCATAGGGGATCCTCCTTTAGTTCTCACCATTTTAGTAGGTGTAAAGCCTACTAAAATAAAACCACTTAGACCCAATTGCATGATAAAAATTTGATTAGGTGCTAAAAATGGTTTACCGATCCCTTTGGTTGTATTGAACTATCTTGTACTATTACCACCACTACCTCCTAATTGTGTTCCATTTTGAATACTAGTAACATTTGACTAATTAGGTAAAGAAAATTGTAAAATATTATGAGATATTGAAGATACCTTATGACTTAGATACTTAAGGAGTGGTTGGATTTGGTATGGTTCCATTAGCTTAAGGTATTATTACTTCAATTATGGGGGTCCTTGCTCTTGAAATAATTAATACACATCTACAACGATGCCATCCAATTCATTACCATATTTATCCTCTATTACATCACTTGATTCGAGTTATTCTACAGCTCCCTCTGAGGTTATCTCTACTTCATTAGTCTAGATTGTTTCATGTACCCTCAACATTTCTCTACCCATTTATTCATATTGTCAACACAATTTCACACCCACTATCTCTTACTATACTTCCTTCCATCACTATTCCTCTCTCCCTCAACCATTAGTTGGTCAACTCTCCTTGTCTTCTCATCTTCCACAATTCTTTCATATTTCCTTCATTACTACCTTCAACACTTATTTCTTTCTACAACTGCTCACTTCTCTTTGTTATTGCATGCATTTGTTTCATACACCACTAATTTGTAATATATGACCTTCTCAGAACCCATTCATCCCTTTCACTAATCTCTAATCCTCCCCCCATGTTACTAGCTCCCTATATTATGCAACTCACCAATACCATTCCAACCACACCCTCAGGCATAAGGGATTTACCCAGCCATATTAACAAGATTAAATGGTAACATTCCCTCTTCCACTAACAATATCTTGATCTAGAGAGGAATTTTATACAAATATAGTGGCTAAATTTGACCATGTCAATTTAGTTACAAAAGGGATAAGGATGGTTATGTCAATCCATTACCCATGTTAGCTTAATTATGCTCCTTAACTTGTAGCTAACTTTTTCCATGTTCATTTATGTTCTTCTATGTCGTTTGCACTGATATTAATGCTATGTAGTGGCACATCCTCATCCATCCAATATTTCTACAACTTTCCCGAAAGTGAAGGGCCCAACATTTCTTGGATCTACGAAAAGGGGACAACCTCCTATGCTTGTAATGTATCAAAACATATAAAGGAGTGATTGTATTTTGATAAAGTCAGGTAATCTCCTCGTTCTATAACTAGAAAATAAAGGCACAAGATATTCATGGAAAGCATGATACACAAGGCTAGGAGATAAATTGTAACCCTGAAGTTGAGGGAAGAACAAACTTATTTCAAATTTCTAGACCTTAGTAACATATATGGAAGAAGAACCCTCTTTACGAGGATGTTGGATACACACTAACACATCATGTGATTTTGTAGCTAGTTTTTTAAAACTATGCCATAAACATCATGAATATATGTAGAAGGTGATTGAGATCAAGAGTAGGACTACTATTACCTTGAATTATGGGAAACACCAAATGAGAAGAGGATATTATAGATGTTGCATAAGAGCATACCAAAACAAAAGAGAGGATACATTCTTTCGTTTATACATGTCCTAATGATACCGAGAAGGAATATGGTTGTGTTAAAATAGTAGAGAGATTAAGAGATGTACCAAACATGAGGGTACACTTGCACATCAAAAGATATATTTGTTTTTTGTATGAAAGTGTTTTTCATTTATTGTAGAAATAATTTTGTTAGAGTTAGTTTTTTACTACGCTTTGTATAGAAAACAACACCATATTGAATGTGTTAAATCCATATGTATATATTGAATGTGTTAAATCCATATGTATATAGGCTTAACTTATTTCCATATTTTAAATCTATATGTTACTAAATCAATTGAGATTATTTCCCAAACTTGCTATGCTATAACTCCATATGCTCTCATGAAATATCAAAACAACATCATGATTTAGATACCTTTCTTTTGAATTTTCTTGAGAGGCCTTTGCTATATTTCCCATCATTTCCATTCACATGGATTAACATTTGTTTGTGTGTTGGATTTCACATTGTTCCTTTTGTGCTTTAGTGGTGCTCTACATTTACTATGATTGATGCTACATAATTATGGTTATTCATAAAATAAATATTTTATTACGAAATAGAAGCATAGTTATAAATGATAATATTGTAAAAATAAATATTTCTAGTACATTTCTAATGCATAATCAATATGTTATTGGAAGGATGGTTATTCATAAACTATAATATTTTTTATTATAAAATAGATGTGTAGTAAAAAATGATAATGTGTCAAAATAAATGTGTCTACAATATTAGATGTTTTTAACATATAACCAACATGTGACTAGAAGGATATCGTTGATGGTGTAATATAAAAATCTAGATCAAATACAATAATTGCACTAAAAGGAAAAGAATAATAATGGTATCATATTAATTTGAATAACCATGAACAAAGTCACTTAACAAATTAGCATAATTTAGGCATTATATATACACATTTTATTGTCTTATCATAGTAATGACAAATCGTGCACCTAACCTATGTACAAAACCCCCACACCAAACCTATGCAACTAATATACACACCTAAACCATGAACATAACCCACACACCTCACTTAGGCACACAATCCATGCCCATAACCCATGCAATTAACTGATCCGTCAGATCTTTTAATGACTATGGTTGAGTTTTAATTTTGCATGCATTAATTAACCATTTGAGAAACTTAGTGAAAGAATGAGGAAAAAAGAGGAATTATGACAGCCATATACACATTTGCAGATCTGAAATGAAATATAAGACAACAAACCATAACACATAGATTGATAACGGAGTTCGGCACAACTTTGCCTACGTCTCAAATTAGCATAACTTATGTTATATATATACACATTTTATGTCTTATCATAATGACAACCGTGGCACCTAACCTATGTACAAAACCCCCACACCAAACCTATGCAACTAATATACACACCTAAACCATGAACATAACCCACACACCTCACTTAGGCACACAATCCATGCCCATAACCCATACAATTAGTTCCGATCCATTTTGATCCTTTAATGACTATGGTTGAGTTTCTTTAATTTTTGCATGCATTAATTAACCATTTGAGAAACTTAGTGAAAGAAACAGTGAAGTAGGAATTATGACAGCCATATACACATGCGATCTGAAATGTTATAAGACAACAAACCATAACAACACATAGATTGATAGTTCGACAACTTTGCCTACGTTTCTGGGCCTTTTCTTTGTGGGGAGGCTTCTTTATTTCTTCACAAAAGCTCAAAAGTACATCAGCCGGGTAATGAAAAATGGCTACAAGACTCATCTAGTCATGTTCTTCCACATCTCTAGAACCATGCAAAGAAAACGACACGAAAAACATCAACAAAATGTACGGCAAAATGGGTCCGAGTCTGTGAATGATCCTCAATTTGGTCTCCTCAAAAGCTTCTCTCATTTCAAATGGCTTTGGTTTACTTCCCTTATAATTCTACTAATGCCCTCAAAGTTGTCCTCCTCATCTCAAATAGGTCTTATATAGTCGGGAAGTTAGTTTCTCATCTCCAACTTCCTCCAAGAAGTTAGGTCTAAAACTACCCAATAACTCCCAAAAATAGATTAATTACATTAAAATGGTTTAACAATAATTAAAAACCAACATTTGGTTATAAAAAACCAATTTTTAACTATAATATGGTTAAAATAGGGCACTAGCCCCCTTTTCCCAAAGGTAACGCTCTTGCAAGGTTAAGAGTTCATATGGCTCACGCTTGGCCTGTGTGGGCTGTTACCGGGCCCTACCCATTCGGCTCTTGGCTACATGGCAGCGTGGAACCACGGGCTTATAGTTATAACTCCCCACACATATAACTGTTATAACCATTACATAATCCGTTGTAACCATAATATAAAACGCGCATTCAATGGTAACAGCTTCCCACTCGATTGTGGCGAGATAAAGTTATGGTATGCCGAGGGTTGGGGCTAGCCCCAACCTTTTACCGCCAACCAAACCTTCCAACGAACTTAAATATACAATGCACCATTTACATAACAAGCTCCAATGTATGGCTTTAGTGGCCAAGTTTGAACTCTTGTTGCTATAGAATCTAAAGGTCAATGGCTCAATCCGTCCAAACCATAACTTCTTTACACCCGTAATCGGTTAACTGACATTGGTGCTAATGCGGGTGCTCTGCACGACGGCCACGTGTCGTCTTAACAAATCCACCGATTACATGCCACGCCGTCAACGCCTATTATCCACGTGGCATTGCATCGCCATCAATCTACCGCCATCTTTCAGATCATTCACTAACCTTGACATGTCATCGCCCCGGCCTGCCATTCCCACCACGCCACCGCCGCCACCTGTACATCGGTCACCTTTTAGTGGTGACACATGTCGCCTCCTAATAGGGTCCATCTCAGACGTCAATGTCCAAAACTACCGCTACATGTCACTACCCTCAGGGCCGCCATGTGTCACCAGACGGACTCCGCAGGCACCGGCATGTGACATGCCACATCACACCAGACGGACTACATACCAACAATTTTTCACTGTTTGACTTTTCTTTCTGGACAATGCGGCGTCTTCCAGTACGAGCCCTGCTTTCGACAGCAAATACCACCGGAATCGGGAAGACGGTATGCACGAATGGTACTGTGTTTCACAGACCCGGTGAACTTTCATTTTTGAGCATTTTTCAAGCCCTCGTCAGTTTCGATCCGATTGATCACACTCCTATACAAGAATCTTTTGTCCCTAAAAGGTTATCAATTGATCAGTTCTGTGGATAGCTAACTGAATTTTCTCTTTTATCTCGAATACCAAAATGATTACATTAATGAAGCAAAATACAATGAAGTTGAGACATCCACTTATGGCAATCCAAGTGACTGGTTTCTTTCCTTCAAGATGTTCCTATTGCTTCACTGGTAATCCTTCCTCCTTCGTGAGTACATGCAAAGTCCTTTTTTTCCTTCCTGGGACGAAGGTTCGGATTAAGCTTCCAACAACGCTTCCTTTTTGATGTCCACTCTCAAGGTAAACGGTAAATGAGTTTTCTTTTGGCATCCGTGACCAAGCACCCCTTCTCTTTATTCCGCTTTTGACTTGAGCCTTATGTCGTGGTTTCATTCCTAGCTCCATATAATTTCGACATAAATTTTGTCTCTTCCAACACTTGGCAACATAATTGTTAGGTGAATGACAATAAGTACATGCATAAAGATTCCACAAGTTCGGGTTTACTTGATTATGTCATATAATCAAAAGGAGAATTAATAAAAACATGACCATTATAATCTTCCATGTCGATCTTCACTTTTCTTTGGATACGACTTGCATTCACTACCACAACCTCAAGTGATGTGCCATTTCCTTTTGTGAAGTGTTCTTGGAATGTCTTAAGTTGGCCATTTGAAGCATTACTTTCTTTTGAAGTTTTGGAACCTATCTTGAAGACTCTCCAAGGTCCCCTTTCCATATCCCAATTCTAAGTATCGAGGCCTTTCCCTCAACCACAATAGGATTTACAATGCCTTGACCTCTACATCCAAGGCCCTTCCTTCTTCATAACCCATCTTAGTTAGTATTCCCTAAACCTACACCTTTTGTGTGTTTTTCTAATGCACCAAAACCAACTCTGATGAGAATGAGGAAAAATTTGATGAGGAACCTTCACCGCATACCTCAAATATGTTTTCTCTCAAATAGATGTATAACTTCCTTCAATCCCTTCTTTTCCTTTGTTGTTCTTTAAAGCTTTCACTTGAACCGTCCTCTTTCGTTCCAAAGTAGTCTTTATACAACACTTTCACCATCTCGGCCATGAAAAACAATCAATCTTTTGAACTCCCTCATTTTGAGAAAGTCCTTCTAACGATGTCATCTTCTCACTTTGAAATGAGCTCTCCCATAAAATGCAAAGCTCAAATCCAAACGCCAACTAGCTATGATACCACTTGATCCATCGGATCTTTTAATGGACTATGGTTGAGTTTTAATTTTGTAATGCATTAATTAACCATTTTGAGAAATTATAGAAAGAATGAGGAAAGAAGAGGGAATTATGATGCCATATACACATTTTCATATCTGAAATGAAATATAAGACAATAAACCATAACACGCAGATTGATAACGGTTCTGCACCAACTTTGCCTATACGCCTCCCGCCTTTTCTCCTGGGAGGCTTTATTTCTCTCAAAAGCTCAAAAGTACATCACAATGCCAAATGGCTACAAGACTAATCTAGTCATGTTCTCCAGATCTCTAGAACCATGTGTAGAAACAAAATGAAAGTCTGATGTCCTGAGATCCTTAAATGATCCCACAACGCCTCCAAAAGCTTCTCTCATTTTAAATGGCTTTGGCTTTAGCCTCCTCAAAGATAATTCTTGCCTCGAATGCCCCTAAATAGTCCCTCATTCTGTAAAATGTGTCTTGGTTATAGTCGGAAGTTGCTTTCATCTCCAACTTCCTCCAAGTAGTTAGGCTCCAAACTACCCAATAACTCCCAAAAATAGAGATTAATTACATTAAAAATAGGTTTAACAATAATTAAAAACCAACATTTAGTTATAAAAAAACCACTTTTAACTATAATATGGTTAAAATAGGGCGCTAGCCCCCTTTTGCCCAGCGCGCGCCCCTCTTGGCAAGTTCATATGAGTTCATATGGCCTAGCTCTAGCCCAAAGGGCTAAGCGCTGGCCCTAACCTCCATTCGGCACTCGATCACATGGTAGTGGTTACAAAACCACAGGCTTATAGTTATAACTCCCCGCACATATAATTGTTATAACCATTACATAATCTGTTGTAACCATAATATAAAACGCGCATTCAATGGTAATGGTTCCCTGCGCTCCCGGTTGTATGGTGAGGTTATGTGGTAGGCGTCGAGGGCTGGGGCTAGCCCCGACCCTTTTTACCGCCAACCAAACCTTCCAACGAAATTAAATATACAATGCACCATTTACATAACAAGCTCCAATGCATGGCGTAGTGGTCACGGGAACTTTGTTAAAGCTCTGTCGGTGGGGGGGAAGGTCACTGGTTTGAATCTGGTCCAAACCATAACTTTTACACGAAAAATCGACAGCCAATTACAGGGTGCCACGTGGCAGCCCACGACTGGGCCACGTGTCACCTTAAAAACCAATCAATACATGTCACGTTTCAATCGCCTATTGGTCCACGTGATAGAGTCGTACTGCCATGTCATCTCACCGCGTCAGCTTCCGTACTGTCCAGTCAACCTTGCCACATCATCGTCGTACTGTCCCGTCATTCCGCCACGTCACCTGCTGACGTCACCCGTGCCACGTGTCACCCTTTCAGTGGTGACACATGTCACCTCCGAATAGGTCCATCCGTACACTGAAATGTCCAAAACTGTCTACCACGTGTCACTACCCGAGGCTGCCATGTGTCGCCTGTACGGACCTGCCACGTGTCGTCTGTACGAACATGCCACGTCAGCGTCCGTACGGACTGTACGAATTGCACAGTCAGCAATTTTTTTCCTGTTTGACTTTTCGGACAGAATGCGATATCTTCTCCATACGGAGCCCGTTTGACAAAGTAAATATACCACCGGAATCAGGAAGACAAGACAGATGCAATGGCACAAGTTTCGTCGCATTTCGAACACTTTCATTTTTGAGCATTTTTCAAGCCCTGTCAGGCTTCTGGATCTGATTTCGGATCATTAACCCATGCACCCAACCCACATACATAAACGATATAGCTATCCCATGCACCCAACCTATGTATATAATCCACACAACCAACCAATACACCCAACTCACACAACTAACCTATGCACCTAAACCACACACATAGGTAACATACTAACCTATACACCTACCAACATGCCTAATACATGTACCTAATTCTCATACCTAACACTCAAACGATTCCACATAGTTAAATCATGAATGTAACCCATGCACCTAACCCACATACATAACTCATGCACCTAACCCACCACACTAACATTGAAAAATGAACCACCCAAAAAAAATACCAAAGTGACAAATATAGGGTGTGAGTTTATAAACCATGTTCACCCATAATTATTATGTATGTGATATTATTCATAACACACACACACACACACACACCCACACCCACAATGATGTTAACAAGTGTATCCCTTATGCGTGTGAGTTAGGTTCATAGATTAGACATGTTTCTTATGTTCATGGATGTGAGGGTTAGGTGAATGGGTAGTTGCATGGCTTAGGTGCTTCTATTATGTGTGTCAACGTGTCAATGATGTATGTTGTTTATGTCCAATATGGGTTGGGTGCATAATATATGTGCATCACTTACAAAGTTAGGTATGTTGGAAATTTTGTGCATGAGTTAGGTGCATAGGTTAGGTACATTTCTTATGTGTGTAGTTTTGTTTGTGGGTAATATCTCTAGGGGTCATTTTTCTATCATCACAATCATTATTTCATCTCTCAAATTTATCATTCTACTTGGCATTAGTGATGTAATGGGCATGCCTACAATGCAAGTCACATGAGTGAACATACTCATTGCATATGACCATGCTTTTATCATTTCCCTTTGGACAACACACTAACCCACTAAACCCTCATCCATAAAATCTACCTATCTATCCCATGAACCCATTAAGCCTTAAATCCTAATCCACTAACAATTTCCAACCCTAACCCCTAGCTATTCACTGATAGATTAAACCCTGACAATATATCCCTCTAAAACTTATCACAATAACCACTAAACCACTCAACCAAAAACTCACTAACTCTCTAACATCACACTAACCCATGTTAATTACTCTAACCCACTAAAACAATAACATCCAACTCTGAATTCCTAACCATTAACTAATAATTGACCCTAACTACCAATAACCATCCATTCAACCCATGCAAATAATGCACACACCTGATAGACCATACACCTAACCCAAAAACCTACACCCCATGCAAATGATAGCTATTTCATCTATGAACCTAAGATACCTAAGCCACTAACCCGAGATGTGCATAACCCACCTAATCCCCTAGGTTAATGTGATATTTACATCCTCCCTTAATTAAGTGCTAACATACAACTCAATATAGTATTATTATGAAACCTTAAATATGGATTGGAGTGGAAGCCTTCACCTTTTTGAAATTCTTCTTGCTAATTGTAATTATGATCCCTTGGACCCATGCCATCTTTGTCAAAGGGTATGTAAGAATTTCAAGATGACCAGGTCTTACCTATATGTATCATTTAAAGGTGAAGGGTTATCCATTTCCTCATTCGCCTCATTGTATCTTTGTGTGATGATTTTATCATTTTCCATTTTCAACTACCCGTTCCAAGAAGGATGTTTTTGTTAGGTTCATGAACGCATCGATTAAGTGCATGGGTTAACTACATGGGTAGGTACATATTTTAGATGCATCAATTATGTGAGGCATGTATCTTATGTGCATGGGTGTATGGGTTAGGTGTGTGGGAAAGTGCATCAATTAGGTGTGTTTATTATGTGTGTCACTTTTATTTGTTGGTTAGGTAGATGGGTTACATGCACGGGTTGGGTGCATCGGTCAAATACATGAGTAACATGTGTGAGTTAGGTGCATGGATGATATGCATGGGTAGGTGTATTTCTTATGTTAGTGAGTCACATATGTACTTGATTATGTGGGTAGATGCATTGCTTATTATGTTTGGCGTGTCACTTATATCCATAAGTGCATCACTTATGTGTGTCCCTTATGTATGTGGGTTGTGTTCATGGGTTTGATATGTTGTTTATATGCATAGGTTAGGTGCATGGTTTAGATGCATGGGTAGGTGAATATTTTAGGTGCATATATTATGTTAGGAGGGTCTCTTATGTTTGTGGATGTGTTGGAAGGTGAATGTGTTAGGTGTGTCTCTTATGTTAGGCTTATCACTTATATTCATGAGTGAGTCACTTAATTGTGTTACTTCTATACATGGGTTAGGTGAACGGGTTAGCTACATGGCTTATGCACATGGGTTAGGTGCATGTGTTAGATACATGGTTTATGTATGTGGGTTAGATACAAGGGTTAGGTGCATGGGTAGCTTCATGGGTTAGATGGATTGCTTATGTTGGGTGTGTTGATGCTTAGTTGCGTTGCTTGATGTTTCTTATGTTAGGGGTGTTTATCATGCGAATGGTTGCATTATCATGTGTGTTTATTATGTATGCAGGTTAGGTTCATTAATTATCTAATTGGTTGTTGAGATTTTTTTTTTCTTTGGTTGCAACATGGATTTTTCATTTTTATAAATTTCTCGTGTAGCAAGAGAGTTGTCCTAAATAATATTTCTAAGACTAGGTCTTTTGATGGTGAGACAACATGAGTGGTTTTCCTTGGATTTCTTATCACGTTAAAGAGTATCAAACATGAAGTGTAGTTCTCCATATTAGTTTTGTGTGACTTATCAAACACTAGACAAACATCAATGTTGATAAATAGTTGATTAGGACATGGTTGAAGATGTTGGGACTAGTTTTGGTTTCTATTGGTTAAAATTCATTTGCATGTCTTGGGCGTGTATTGGCATTTAAGTATTCAGATTTCCAATCTTCCCTAGGATAATATTAAATTCCATATATTTTCAAAATAAACAATTTGTTTAAGGTGACCAACAAAGTCTTTATGGGATGTTATATGACCCAAGTTGACCCCTCTTGGCCCAATTTAAGTACATTGATTTTTAGTGGTGGGGGTGATAATTTTGAATTCTTTTTGTTTTTTTAATATTTGTTATATCACAAAATTGTGTTTCTAGGATTATTATCTTATATTTCATCAAAAGTAGGAGCAGTTTGCAAAAAATTCAACATTGGTCTGTTTATCTATAAATACATGAACTCCATGTGAGACGATTTGTACATAGATGATCATAGACACCCTCAAGTTGATTTAAGAAAAACTATAGATCTACAGAGTATTTCTCATCATTATATTTCCAACAAGATATCATTTTCTTGATTTTGAGTTTGTATGCCCCAATTATGACTTGCACAAGTTGCACATCTCTCAAGGGCCAAATTTCACTATTGCAACCTCAATCTTCATTTTTTGTTCTAAGCCAAAACATAGGGCGAGAAAAAAAACAGTCATATAGTGTATGATATTAAAAGAGATTCCAAACAACATCATATGCCCATTTTTACCCCTATGATCAAGAAAGACCTTTTGCAAGATACTAACTAGTTTGTGTTACACAACAAATTGATGGTTGATTTTTAGGGATTAAAAAGTATTGTTCAAAACCACAATAAGAAATCGATGTTTCTAGGATATATTTTAGTTCAATATATTTCCGATAGCATGTAATTTTCCTCATTATGTGCTTGGATGATTGAGTTGTGACCTTTGCAAATTTTTGAATTGGTTTTAGGTGTTAGGTCTTAGTAACTTGCATAATAACACCCTTAAGAGTCAATAAAATAGGCAACAATAGTAGAAAAAAAAAATTATTGGCTCATAACTATGAAGTAATCACCATGACATTTATGATGGCCATTTCTCTGATGAATAATTTATTCATGACCTTCAAAAGGAAAGATACATGTGGACCCTAGTGCTAGAACAATTCTTACTGCTTGGTTCTTGGATAAAAATAGTGGGTCATACCAACATCAAAACAAAAATATGAGAAAGTGGATGAGTAACACTTGTTGAGAGATTTTAAATGGCGTGCTTTGTTCAACATTATGACTCCACATGAATTGGATGTGATCTTGAGAAGCTTGTCGTAGATTGGCCAAAATCAATAATTTTTTTGAAAAGACAAGCATTAAATGGAGTTTGTGCACACTTTAAAAAATAAAAAGATGAAATGGGTTAGAATAAAACTAAATGTGGAAGGATTTGATCCTCCAACCTTGCAACCAATAGTGAGTTAACACCCTTTGTTGACTAAAGGATCCTAGGATTGAGTGTTAAGGGGAAGGGATATACTAACTTGAAAAGCAATAGGACATGCACCCTAAAACCACCCAAACCCTGTGCCTCCTTCTTCATAAGATCTAATTCAGGTACACATTGAGACTGAAAAATCCTAGGTGAACGACATGCATGCATTTGCATGAAAAATCAAATTTTGATCTTTTCCTCTTCCATGCTTATTTCCCCCTTTCCGATCACTAGTAAGAAGAGAGAACTATGACTAATCTATCGGAGGTTTCATGGCATGGTGTAGGCCTTCAATTTGATTTATGTAATTGGTATGCGATTCTTTCCAGACACCATTTTCTAAATTTATTCAATGCTACAAAGAATTCATTGTGTACAGGGTTCATGCTTGTTGGTTTGAAGGTTTTGGGTTCAAGTTTTGTTGGTTCATGATTATTGGATTTGTTCGACCCTAAAGTTGCACTTGATTGCTAAAGGGAAATCTAGGGCATCATCAAGTTATTGCAATGGTTTTTGTGAATAAAGATTGTTTTAGGTAAGACTGAAAGAGAAAGGAGTACATGCATAGAACTAATTAAAGTATACACATATCGATTATTTTCGCCATTGGGAATGGAGTCTCTTGACATATCTCTTTGATCAAAGGTAATGAAACATGTTATTAGATATGCATAGGTGAAAAAAAGGTTGATAGAAAAATTAAAGGGAACATATATGAAAACGCATGCTTAGCTACCAGATCAGACATGCATCATCCATAAGAAGAATGACCATTAAACAGAAAATATTTCTGAGAATGGATGCTATATATTTGAATGAACCTTACTGAAATAGAGTAAGCACACTAATACATTAGTACACAGGAAATCTGTAGCACGTCAATCCTAGTCAAATAACAAGAATAATAAACACAATGAGAAACATAGACTAATAGACAAGGTTCTCATATAGCTCTGATGTTGAAAAATAGAAAGAAAAATATGCCCTTAGGATTACAATGAAAGAATACACATGCTTGTGCCAAAATATCTCTCTCTTGCCTCCAAAATCCCCTCTGAAATCTGTACAAATAATGGATTTTATATAAAATTACATCAACCACATAAGCTATCAGTTTGCTAAAAATATGGGACTTATGCAATCAAATGCCCTGAAATATGGAACTTCTAAATCTGGGATTTGATTTTTTTTTATGATCCTATGTGATATGGAGTTGACTTGACTTCTAGGGAATGGAGATTCATTGCCAATGCTGAAAATTTTCCCCTCCTGCCATGTGCTCTGTCATTGGAAATTTCTAGAAAATTGTGTCCCGATCAGACGCATTTTTCTCTTAAACCGCTATGAAATTTCGAAAATCGTTTGGGATTAAGCTAAATGGATAAATTTGGGAGGTGGGTTTTAAACTATTTTTAAATATGCTTTACATCTTGATTGGAAAACAAGCCCTAAATTTCCCTCCTAAATAATGACGGGAATGCAAACAATCTAGGACTTTTTCCACAAGAAAACTCCACTTTATATTTTGTATTAATATATAAATTGTTCGCTTACATGGGATTAAAAAAAAACTGGAAAAGTAACTTCAGTAGTTTCCCAAAACCACTTTGGATCATAATACGCCTTTGTGTCCCCCTTACATAACAAATATCGGCGATGGAAAATGATCTCCCTCCAAATATAAACAAACAAAATACAAAAAACATAATACATCCATAAAGAGCGTTCTGATATGAAACAAGCATAAGCCAGAAACTATGATAAAAACACAAACCTGGTAAAAGACTGTTAAGACTGGACAGGCAGTACTCGATATCTTTGAAAAAATTAGTACGGCTCAAGAGATAAAATAGGACCCTCTTGGTCCTCCATGCACTAATAATAATATATCTTGTCATGATCCTTATGCAAAGCCTGTTTTGAAAGGCTATCCGCCATTTGGTTATTCTCCCTATAGACATGAGAAAAAGTTATATGCTGGAATTGTTTGATCAATCCCATAATTCTCAACTTTCAGCTTTCTAAGGAGACAACCTGTAGACCACCCTTATCACTCAACCAATTGATAATAATTTTAGAGTCTCCATGCACATGAAAAGTCTGAATGGAAAGTCGGGATGCCAAGTGAGGAGAGCCCATGCACCCAGCAGTTCCACCCTAGTGTTTGTTCCTGGGCCAACATTAAGAATCCATTTGTAACTGCAAAACTTAGATGTTTGGATAATACCACCCGCTCCATTGTTTTATCCTGTGGTCTTCGTCGCCCCATCGAACCAACCGATTGGACCACAAGCTACTGTGCTATGTATACCCAGTCTTCGAGCAAGCATCCTATGCTTGAATTTGTGTTCCCTCTGAGTTGATAGAACAAGATGCACTACCTTCTAAACCGATGGAGTGATGTCTTCGAAGATTGCCAAATTCCACTCCATCCATATATACCAACATATGTGCGTTAATAGAGTCGTAGTGATGAATTCTTTTGGAACCACCTACTATAGAAATCCTCTAAATCATGGCCAACCGATGACTCAAGAAAATAATGTGTAATTTGATCTTCCCCCAAACTTCTCTAGTAAAGGCGCAATCCACTAGGATGTGTTGAGTGGATTCACACTCCTTCTTACAAAGGATACAATAGCCCGAGCCAATGAAGCCTCTTCTTTGTAGATTGTCCCAGAATAGTATACGATTCTCTACAACCAACCAATTAAAAAGATTAATTTTCGGAGCACAATCCCATGACCATAGTGCCTTCCTCCAACCTCGAATGGTTTGGTTCCATTTCATCTTTTCCACAGCCAGATACACATTCTAAACTATTAGTTGCCTCGACTGATCTCCGCCAATACAGATCAGGTCATCATGTCTATCTAGTAGAATCACTCCCGAGTTAATAAGAGCACATCTATAGTGATTCCATTCAGCGTAAAGGGGACCAGTAAGACCCAAATCCTCTTCGATGATCCAATTAGAACAAACCATACCAACACATGGATCACGATAGACCTGAAAAAAGATAATAAAAACCTTTATGATTTAAAACTGTAATTAAATCCTCAGACAAGAGCACCTCTACTCCCAAACCCAAAATGCAATCCTTGCCTATAAGAATGGAACAGCCCGACCCCAGACTCCAGGCCAGCCAATGCATGAGTAGGCGAAAATATTTTAAGTATATCCAAGACTGAGATCCTTTCACTTATGTGATATTGACAGTTCAGAACCACCTCTCCATAGAAACAAAAGGAAGATACTTTGATTTGATTACCCGATGCCATAAATCATCCTGCTTCAAAACCCTCCAAAGAGTGTTATCCGCCACCAATCTATTAAAGTCTACGATATTCCTCAAACCCCATCCCCCAAATATCTTGGGCCGAGCAATAAATTGCCAGTTGCACAAGTGAAAGCTCTTCTTCTTTTTACATCCCGTCCAGAGGAAACCAAATATCAGTTGGTTGATCCTTTGTAGAATTTGAGCTGGAAAATTGGATAGAGACAACCAGTAAACTGGTTGACTTTCAAGGATGACTTTGATCAATACTAAGCATCCCCCTAAGGACAACCGACGATTACACCAGTGTCTTATCCTAATTTCATGTTTATCAATCAGCCATTGCCAATCGTCAATTGTGTACCTGCTAATCTTTAAAAAGTATCCTAAATACCTAAAACCTTCCGACATGTCGTGGAAATGATAATTAAAAATATTTTTTAAGACCTCTAATACCTATTGTTGCACTCCATAATGTAGGAAGGTAGTTTTTTGAGCATTTATTTGGAGACCGGATGCTCGACARAACATATCCATTACCCTCYTRATTTCCTTCCACTCCTCAATGGAGTCTTTTGTCATTATAAGGATATCGTCTACAAATRGAAGGAGTAGGATCTTCATAGTCCGAGAAACTTTGATACMTGATAATAATCCTTCACCTTGACTTTATTTCAGTGCCAAACTCAAGCCTTCCATTATTAAAATGAATAACAAAGGCAACAAAGGGCATCCCTGCCTGATTCCCTTCCTACTATGAAAGAATTTTGGCGGCTCTCCATTGATTAAGACCGCGAAAGTAGTAGAAGTGATACACCCCATTATCCACTTGGTCGTCGATAGCCCAAAGCCACACTAGAGTAAAACTAGTCTGAGGAAATCCCAGCTAATGTTGTCATAAGCTTTCTTTAAGTCGATCTTTAGAATTAAGGCCTGAAGATTTTTTCCCCTGATGTTATGAAGGCATTCCTTGGCAGTACCTATTGCATCAATAATTTGTCTTCCCTTCAGGAAACCAGATTGCTCCTCTGATAAGGTATGAGACAAAATCGGTCTGATTCTTTTGGCAATAATTTTGGAGATTATATTATAGCATAGGTTGCATAAAGCAATCAGCCGGAGGTCTCCAAAAATTGCAGGTCCATTTACCTTTGGTACGAGAGAAATGAAGGTCGAATTTAGATTCTGATTGACCTCACCTTTAAGTCTCGCTTCTTCAATAGCATCCAACAAGTCATTAGCAACCAATTCATAGAAAGAAATATAAAATTCAACAGTCCACCTATCGGGGCCCAGGATTTTTTCTTTTGCTAGGCCTTTTAAAACTCCTAGAACCTCCTCCTTAATTACAACCGCTTCTAGTAGGATAATTTCCTCATCCATAACCATGCGAGGATACTTTCTCACTAGTTTGACCTGATCCACAATCGCATTCTGTATTGATTCTTTATAAAAAGTACTGAAATACCTCTTTGCTTCCTTCTTGATTTCCTTCTGGCCATGTATAACTTGGTCGTGATCATTCTTAATTTCCCAAAGGTGTTTTTTATTGCACCGGTAACTAGCAAAGTTATGAAAAAACTTTGAGTTTTTGTCCCCACATTATATCCATGTGGCCCTGCTCTTTAGGCGCCAACGTTCCTTCTCTTCCATTAACAAACGATTCCGATCAGATTCTAATTGTTTCAGTTGTGTATCCAATTTTGTATTAACACACGAGTCCAGACTTTGTTTTATATGCATTGAGATTTCCTCTTCTAACTTTTCTATATTTCTTTTATCCTTGTTTTTCTTTTCTGCAATCCATTCTTTGACCCGTATTTTTAGATTTTGCAGCTTTCAGACCAATCTACTTTGTGCTCCTTCCTCTCCAAAGCCCTGATGTTCACACCAAATTGACCTAACTAAATCCCCAAACGAATCTTCATGCAAACATGCATGATTGAATTTGAAGGGAAATCCCCAAACGAATCTTCATGCAAACATGCATGATCAATTCTAGTTGGCTAAGCTATGTTCTTTGGTCCATAATCCAATTGGAAACAAAACTGAGCATAGTTCCAAATAAATCCTGAGTTCAACCTAAGATTTGTACTTTTACCGATCTCCAAGAAGAGCTCGTAGACATATATCTATCCAAATTCTTTGTATCCCCCGCCTCTATCAGCCATTCTCGGCCATGTTGGTACCAATTTCTCCTGGTCAATATCCACTAAGGATTATTCAGAAATAATTCCTTAAAATCCCTCGGCTGATCGTGATAAAGCCCATACTCGACTTCTGCTTGTTGTAAAATTCAAACTCCTACACAATGAGTGCATCCATAGATAATAATCCTTTGGCTTCCACATTTTCCCAAAAAATTATGTGCCCTGAGCATGGACCATATGAGTTAATAAACAAGATCCTACTCTTGTCTGGATTATGAATACTTGTCAACAAAATACCACCTACACTTAGGTATGGTTGCAAATCTAAAATAATTGGGTTCCATGCAACCAATAGTCCACCTGAATTTATTATAGAGCTCACTGCACCAACCATCCAACAAGGACAAATGGAAATTAGAAATTTCCTGGCCTTTTCCTCCTCCACCAAAGTTTCTTGGGAAAAAAATAATGCTTGGCTTGGTAGATTCCAGTAATCTACGAAGAGAAGGAAATTTTAGGGGGGATCCTACCCCTCTAATGTTTAGGAAGAGGAGGATCAAGGACTTGTCCCTAGATAGGTATTCTCTCTCATGCCTCTAGGCACCCCTCTGTCAGTGGTAGAAATCGAAGACAAAACATTATTTGTAGAAGACTGCCCTAATTTCTTGCGAGCACTCCGAGTCTTTATCGGAGAGAGCTCCAACCCCAGTCCCCGAGACCAGGATAAGGTGTTCCCTTGAAGAATTCCAACACCAAACGGAAGTTGACTAGTATCACTAGTGGGTAACCCCGCTTGTGCCACCATCCCCCGATAGGTAGGGAGTTTCTTGGGAGAACCCGAGATGCACCAGATAGAAGACAAGGAAGATTTGTTCAATAGGTCTGTAGAAGCCAAACCACCACACAGTATAGGATTTGAAAAATTCGAGGAGAGATGATAAAAAAGGAGCATCCGGGGTGGATAAGACTTCGTCGACAAAAGGTACTATCAAGGGGGCAGGTTCCGAAGTAGGAGGGGAAACTTCACCCGCAGGAGCCTCCAACAAGGTATTAATGACTTCCTTATGAGTCATTGAGTTCAACATAACAGACTTCTCCATAAAGTCTCTTTCCCATGCCGACAGTTTAAAATAAAGATTGGGACAATAGGAGCGTAGCTTACCAATGAACGAGCCTGTAGAATCCTCATCTAAACTAGCCTCACAGTCCACAGTGACAGCATCCAACTTGACATCTTCCTCTTCATCCATATACAAATCATTATAATGATCATCCAGATTATCTTCCATCCCCCTTGTGCTAGTCCATTTGGAGCAATCTTTTCTGAGATGTCTTGTTTGACGACAAAGAGTGCACCTGAAGGGTAGCCCCTGATAGTCCAACCGTTGCAATAAAAATTGACCTCACCATTCCAATTCTAGTGACTCCATCAGTCCGGCATGTATATTGACCTCGACGAGCACCCGTGCCATCTTTTTGTCCCAGGAGATTAAACCATGTTCATCAACTTTTAAGAAACGACCGAGGATGTTCCCTATAGCCATCAGAGCCGGTTTATTCCAAAGGTTGAGTGGAAGCCTTGGGAGAAAAACCCAAATATGACGCAGGCTCAAGTACTTAGTAGCTGGGTCGAAGCCCATGCACAATATTTTTAGCATTAAGATGTTGCCTTCAAAGTCCCAGAAAAGGGACAAAATGAGCTCAACGTCTTCCGGAGAATTAAAAAATAAAATGAACCAGCCATAGGGAAGGGTCCAGAAAAATGACACATAACCGAGAAGTGAGGTCCAGTGAGAGTTCATCCAATCTGTAAAATAATATTGCTCCTTTTCTTATATGCAAAACAGTCAACAATCGCACAGAGAGATAGATGACAAATCTCCTCGAGACCAACATCCATCCCAATAACCAGACGTCGTCTCTGCTTCTTCGGATTCCAGGACTTGGTTGCCTTTTTCCTTCATGAATCCTTCACGCATAATGACTCGTGAGGATTAACCAAAGGTGTTTCACCCTTCGTATTAGTCTTCGTCCAAGAAGTAGACCCCGACCTCACTCTAGTCGTCTCACTGCCAAAACCAAAAGTTCTTTGTAATAAAGCATAACCCGAACCACCCACAGGTTGTTCCACATGAGGAGAGAAAGCTTCTACCCCAATATCCTTGGTCGTCACCTTAGAGGATCTCAAGGGCGAAGTTGGTGAAGCATTAAAACCAGATGTTGAAGGCTTATTTAATAAACCCCCTCCACCTGTATTCCTCGCAAGTTGATCAATCATTTCAAATAGTCCAACATGCTCCCATTATTCCTTGTTTGTTGCACCCATAAGGGAATTAAACTCTAGTGACATCCGAAAACTACCCCCCAACCGACCTATGCCAACACCAAGGATAGTCAAATCATTAACAGTGGGCCAAGCCCCGGGAAATAGGTCGAATCATATAATAATAAAAGCCCATTTAATACTATAGACCATCCCCCAAAAAACAAAATAAACTTTCTCTCAACAAAACTCCAAATATGTCTGCTCCCCAACACCAAAAACAACTACCCATCACCCTCAATCAACCAAAAAAAAATGATAAAATCCAGGTGACTAGTTACTAAAAATGGCATTCCTACATGAAAGGCCACTAAGCAAGTTCAAAAACTATGCTAAAAAAGAGTCTCTCCATATCTACTTTCAATCAATTATCTACTAGCACTAGCTTTTTGCCATTTAAAAAAAAATAAAAAAAAATAAAAAAATATGTGACTTGTTCAAATTGCAGGTCTTATTCAAAATAATTGATATCTCAATATCAAATAATGATCCCGTGCCACCTATGTTTTACATTTTTCATCAAATATGAATTTTATTTTCTTGCTAAAACTTTCGAATCAATTTGTGGCCAAGGAATATGGACCTGATAGATTTAATTTGATCTCAATTAATTTTGTGCCTAAAATCCTGGGATTGATTCGATGTTGACTTGGCAGCTAATTCGAAGAATATAAAATTCATCCTTGATGAAGCCATATCAGCAACATTGTTTTAATATCTCTGTTTCACAGGTCATCAAGCATAGTAAATATATATCTATTGAGTTTCCCACTCTTGGTTCACCTTGAGCTTGCTCAATTTGTTCCATTTCCTCTAATGGAGCGAATGCATCAATTCATAATTCGGCCTCTGGTTCTTCACATGGATTTAAGTTCCCACAGTAGGGTTATGTTACACATTATAAGGTTGGTCTTTCCAACCATTCATCGACCCAGGGAAAGAAATGGAGGGTTTGAACAACTCAACCTGCAATTATATGAATTTCAGTGACACGAGTATTTTTCTCGTGATGCTATTTTACCATGCTCCCATAACTGTTCTAATCAACATCTTTGATCAATACCAGTGAACCCGAAGTCTCTATCTTGAAATCCATCCTTGATGGCTTGGCGCTTTCATAACATTTAGTACTCTCGGCCTTTATTAACTGAACATATTCAACAACTGTTGAAGGAAGAACCCTATCAAGGAGCTCATTTTTATTTGCATTGGTACTCTATAGTGTTGATAGGAAAGCTCTAACATAATATTTATTGCCCAATAGGTGCTCAAAGCTCAACAGTAATGACAACTCCTGCCCAGAAGTGTTTCATGTTTTCAATAGAGGTAAACTCCACTTGCACCAAGCAACTCGTCCTCCTCACAATTTGTTGCAAGCTTCCCAGGGGTCGCGACTCCCTCCAAAGTGTGCTACACTTTGTCTCCTTCACTCACAGAGAATGCATGAGTAATATGGACACAAACTCGACTGTGATACTGATTCACATTACAAGATTCACCATAGAGATGGTATTTAATTGAATACTCAACAACTCCATCAAACCCATAATATTAAGTAGAAACGATATTTTTCGGTGCTACAAGAATGACCTTATTCTTGCAACAAGACGAAAATTTGATATGCAGTTTTATATGTAGTTTTAGGTGCTAACACTGGCTCTAACTAGGGATGATTTTCGTCCTGTGGCATCAAGAAACTGCAAACCAATGCATTTATCTGTTTCACCTCTGCAACTTGTAACTTTATCCTGCTCACTGAAGACAAATACTCTGCAAACTGAATATAAACCACGATTGAAAACATACTTGTACAACAATGTCTCCATTAGGTGATGGAGTCAATTATTACACCATTCAAACTGAAAACAAAATTTAGATGCTTGAAATGTGAGCTTTATTCATCATGCTACCTATTTCTAACCAAGCAAAGACAAGTTGATTACATGTCTGTAAACTTCCAATTATTAAATATAATGTAACCTCAACAGGCTGACTGTACACTGCTAGCTGTCCTGGCCAACTGTACTTTCTATTCTTGTTTTTCTTGAGCCTATTTAGCTCAGCTATTACCCTTTGCATAGTACTTACTACTACAGAACTTCTTCATGTACTCGTTTTGTACTCTTCTTCTTATATTCTAATATATTGTTTTCTGTTCTATTCTTTCTCTCTGCATTTCTTGCTTCACAATTTATCATGGTATCAGAGCTACAGTAGTAAGCCTCTTCACACAGGCTGGAGAGAAACACGATCCTCAAACAACGCAGATCTTACACGAATCTTGAGAGCAATTCAACACAGACTTTTCACAAGGCTTGGAGAGCTGTCCGTCATACTCTCGAAAGATCCTCGCAGGAAACTTCCACGAGGAAGTAGACCGTCATACGCTCAAAAGATCAGCGTAAGAAGCTCACGCGAGGTCATAGAGCGTACTACACTCGAAAGTTTCAAGGAGCATAAACACAAGAAGGACACATAGACCGAGAAGGAAGAAATAGTAAAGATTCTTGCTCAATTATGAAAGAAGAGCTGCAGGAGGCGGGAACTCTTGAAGAATTCAAAGCATTTGGTCAAATTCGTGAAAGATAGTTGCAGAAAGAAGAAGCATTTAAAGCATCTCGGAAATCGCTCAAATATGTCAAAGATTGTAGCAGAGAACAAAGGACTTGTGAAATTCTTTCAAATATTTGAAAGATTCACGAATTTTTCTTCCGCAGAAGAAAATCCTTGCAAAGGCAGTAAAGAACGCATCTCAGGTTCAAATAACAATCGTCGCGGCCGTAAGATTTGTCCTACGAACAGATCTGAGGCGAAAATCCAGTTCAGAAGGGATGAGGAGAGCGCGGAAAAGGAGAAAGAATTTCAGTCGTTAGATCTTGCGCAGAGGACCGACAGCCGTTGGATCCGCGAGAAAGTGCACGAGGTTTAGTCCTCTGGAGCGCCAAGGAGAAATTCGACTTGTGAAGTCATGAAATCATCTGGTCCGTCCATCAAGAGACACGTGGAGAGATCTCGGCATTTCGCTGACTCGCAAGGTGTAAAGGTCAGAAGATTGCCGTAAGAATTTGTGAATCGCGAAATCACGAGTCACTCTGGACCATTGGATCGTGAAAGATCGTGAGTCATCGACCTTATCCCATCGCAAAATTGGGGATCGGGAGTTGGACGAGTGAAGGAGACTGCTCTCCAAAACCCCGATACGTGAAATCCTGACATCACAAATCGCAAAATCCTGAGAGGATTGTGAGCCGTCCATCTCAGAGGATAGGTGGCAGCAGATCCAAGTGCCATCATTTCGGCATTTCGGAGTTCGGGATATTGGAGGTCTTGTTGACGAAAGGTCACGACACTCCACGGCAAAAGTACCAAAATCCCGAAAAGATCACAGCCGTCCATTCGTTCGGACACATGGCGAAGATCGAGGAAACCGTCGGCATCTCGGCTACCGGGGTTTCAACATGACAGAGGATTTGGAGTCGCAAGTCGCGAAATCGCGAAACGACGAGGACCGTCCATCTTTCGGGGACGCGTGGCATCAATCCAGGATCTCAAGAAATTTCCGAAAAAGCGATTTCGGCAAAATCAACAATTCAGACTTCGCGTTTTGGAAGCGCAGCGTGACGAGGAATCACGAGTCGCGAAATCCCGATAGGATCTGGACCGTCAGATCATCAGTAGATTTGGACCGTCAGATCATCGGCAGATCTGGACCGTTGATTGTCCAACAGGCACATTTCGACATTTTGGCATTTGAAGTTCCGAAAGGAAAGTGCCATCGGCATTTCGGTAAATCGGAGATCGAGGAATCGAGGAGTTAGAAGAGCTCGCTATCAGGGTCCGCGAAGTCGCGAAACCCAGAATCCCAAAATCCTGAAAGGATCTCGACCGTCAGATCATAGGAAGATCTGGACCATTGATCGGTGTTTCGGCATATCGGGGATCCTGTAGACAGAGGACTAGGCCACTCCGCATCACGAAGTCCCGAAATGCGAAATCCCGAAAAGTCTTTCGAGAAGGATCTTTCCAGCATATTTTGCATTTCGGCAAATTGAAAGACAAAGAACCAGAAAATCTCGTAGCGGTTTAACCTTTAGGCGTGTGGTCACATTGATCAGAGACTAAGGTCCAATTCAAGGCTGATAAACTCTCTTCGGCGTTTCG
The DNA here is from genome assembly GCA_010110895.2 of Picea sitchensis. Taxonomy (NCBI): domain Eukaryota; kingdom Viridiplantae; phylum Streptophyta; class Pinopsida; order Pinales; family Pinaceae; genus Picea; species Picea sitchensis. The sequence goes on along the minus strand of SNQJ01S0008651.1, from coordinate 113,230 downwards.
GCAATCGAAAGTTGGAGAGTTCAAAGGTATCGTCTAACGGAGTTCCGAAATCACTGCAAGAAAGCAACATACCTGGTTTTATGCGCGGGAGACAGGTAAATACAAATTTTTCTTTCTGTTTTGTTCAATTTTTTTTTTTAAAAACATGACGACGTCTAGCAATTTAGGACCAACTCAGGGTCTGATTCTTCTTGGAAAGAACTATGAGTTCTGGTATCTTCGGATGAGATCCTTCTTGCAAGCATAAAAGTGTTGGGATCCAGTGGATCATGGATATGTGGAACCAGATCCAGCAGACCTATCCACCATGACTAATCAGCAGAAAATTGCTCAAGCAACGCAAAGAAATAGAGAAAATAAAGCCAAGTTTTGGATTCAAAATTTTGTGGATGACTCGATTTTTTCAAAAATCACAGGCGCTGGTACTTCAAAACGGGCCTGGGACATCCTTAAATCTTCCTACCAAGGAAATGACAGGGTCAAAACAGTTAAACTGCAGACCTTGAGGACGCAATTCGAGACTCTAAGGATGACAGAGTCCGAAAA
>SNQJ01S0008651.1:86594-101717 GCA_010110895.2 Picea sitchensis | reverse complement strand
TGTGAATTAGTTTTGACTTTCTATTTTTAGAATATCAGATCCATTGTTTTAGGATCTGAAACTGATTGTAAGAGGCTATAAAGCCAAAGACATTTGGAGTTCTAGGGGTTCGATTTTGGATAGAAGATTAGCTATTGTACTCAAACTTTTATGCTAATACAGATCACAGGTTTCTTTCATTTTTGGTTGTCAGCTTTCCATCTTTCCTTCTGCATTATTATTTGTGTGGTCAAGCTTCGAATGGCTGTCATCCCATTGTTTAGCTCATAGCCTGATAATAAGTCTTTGATTGTCTCTTAGACCCTGCTTAGCATTAGTTTAGTTACAATTCGTTCTCCACCCACTTTAAAGCTACCTGCTGATTAATCAATTATTGAGAGCACTGTCTATTTGTTTATCATTTCCATGTTTGAATGCCATAAACTATATTGAGTTATCCCATTGATCCACATTTACAAAATACAAAAACATTAATTTCTTAAGTTACCAAGCACTTCTGGTCTGCAACCACAGAGGGTTTCTTGGAGTGATAACACCACCTATGTTTTAACTACTGTCATCAAATCTAACTTTTATTTTCTTGCTAAAAATGTTGAATCAATTTGTGGCCAAGGAATATGGAACTGGTAGATTTAATTTGATCTCAATTAATTTTGTGCCTAAAATCCTGGGATTGATTCGATGTTGACTTAGCAGCTAATTCAAAGAAGATTAAATGCCTCCATGATGAAGCCACATCAGTAACATTGTTATAATATCTATGTTTCACAGGTCGTCGAGCATAGTAAATATATATCTATTGAGTTTCCCACTATTGGTTCACCTTGAGCTTTCTCAGTTTGTTCCATTTCCTCTGACGGAGCGAATGCATCAATTCATAATTCAACCTCTGCTTCTTCACATGGATTCAAGTTCCCACAACAGGGTTATGTTACACATTATAAGATTGGTCTTTCCAACCATTCATAGACCTAGGGAAAGAAATGGAGGGTTTCAACAACTCAACGTGCAATTATATGAATTTAAGTGACACAAGCATTTTTCTCATGATGTTATTCTACCATGCTCCCATCATTGTTCTAATCAACATCTTTGATCAATACCAGTGAACCTGAAGTATCTATCTTGAACCCTCTCCTTGATGGCTTGGCGCTTTCATAACATTTAGTACTCTCAACCTTTATTAACTGAACATATTCAACAACTGTTGAGAAAACAACCCTATCAAGGAGCTCATTTTTATTTGCATTGACACTCTATAGTATTGATATCAAAATTCTAACAAAAGATTTAATTCCTAGGAGGTGCTCACAACCCAACAATAATGATAACTCCTTCCCATAAGTGTTTCACGATTTCAACAAAGGTAAACTCCACTTGCACCAAGCAACTCGTCCTCCTCACAATTCGCTGCAAGCTTCCCAGGGGTCACGACTCCCTCCAAAGTGTGCTAAACTTTGTCTCCTTCACTCACAAAGAATGCATGAGTAATATGGACATAAAATCAAATGCGATACCGATTGGCATTACAAGATTCACCATAGAGATGGCATTTAATTGAATACTCAACAACACCATCAAACCCATAATATCCAGTACAATCATTGCCAGTATGAGCAAAATGATTGTTGAAAGCCATAAACTTCAACTTCCTATGGTTGTTGAAAGCCATAGTTTAATAAGTCATTAATCTTGTCTTGAAATAATAGTTGAAGTAGCATTCATGAATCCCTTCCTCGGCGCTCTGTTTTGCACAGTAGGTGATATCCCACATGGCATGGGCACAATTGTGACCCGTGGGCTTCCCTTCCTGAGGTTTGCACTAAATGCACTTGTTGTTGACTAGGACATCGAGTTCTCCTCGGTGCTTTATGTAGGTAGTATTTCCTTGAGACTTGATTCGGACTTTGAGATTAGAGATTGGGTTCGATAACCACAAACCCAATGTTTTTAACCAACATTTATGATTTTCACCACAGGTTACAAAGATATATTAAAAGGAAATAAAATAGTATATTTTATCCCTTTTACATTCAAAAACTAAAACTCTTAAATAAATAAAAGGTCCATTCCATACCTTTTGAGGTTTTGACCTGTTTACGAGCATCATAAATTTTATGGAATAATAATAAAATCGAAAAAATAATGCAAAAGACAGTATGCTCCAAAACCGGGGCTTGTAGGAACAATATTTTTTGGTGCTATAAGAATGACCTCATTAAGAATGACCTCATTCTTGCAACAAGGCAAAACTTTGTTATGTTGTTTTATATGTAGTTTTAGGTGCTACCAAGATTCATGATTTTTGTTGGTTATTGGTTTTAATTCCAACGTTGTTAATTTTAAATCCATGGACCATTGGATCAATATATTGTTGTGTATTTTTATCATAATTTCAATTCATTGATAAGAGTGGAGAGTTTATTTAGATGAAAAATAGGGGTGTTAAACCCCTATGAGCAATAACCACATAACCACAAGCCTCCTTGAACCTTTCTTGTTGTTTGTAAAATGGTGGCCCCTCTCCTCCACATAGGATGAATCTCCCTTCTTTACAAAATCTCCCCCCCCGACATAACCTTGTTATCACTTGCAAAGCTCTAATCTCCCCCATGGCTATCTTGAACCGCTCCTCTCCTTATAGGTCATCATTTTCCCTCATCCCTCATTCCCTTCTTTCTGCAACCGTGGCCCCTATTTTTGGTCCTCTCCTCACAAAACCTTTCCTCACTCCCTTCTCCCCAACCACCCCTTCCATGTGGCCACAAATCTGCCTAGTGGATGCCACCAATGGCCACTTTCCCTCCCCTTTCCACTAAAAACCCTCCTTCCTCTACTACTCTACTTCCTGGAGTGATGACTCCCCTTCCCTTTCCCCTTGTAATCACTTACCACCACCATTAGTGGTCATTTCCACTAATACCACCCCATTTTCCTCTAAAAAGTGTGATCCATCATCTTATAGCTCAAGTGGCTCCACTAGGGCACCACCAGGGTGCCACTAAAGGGACAACAACCAAAAATCCATATATAATTTGGATTTTTATGTAGTTAAGAATTATATAAATTTTGATATATTAATCAAAAGGAGGAAATTGACCAAGTTGGGCATAAATCATGCATTTGGAGGAAAAACCAAGCTTAGAAAGAGCCCATATCTCATGCACAATGATATCTACACACAAAAAATAGTAGATTTTAGTTTAACAATAGGAAATTTCACTCGGAGTGTCAGAAAAGACTTTAAGGGAGGTGGAAAAGATCAAACCTGAGCAAGGAAGAGGCCAAATTATTCCCAATAAAAGCCCATTTCTCAAGCAATAAATTAGTTGACTAAAATAATCCATGAAATTGGATTCATGATCAAAATTTAAACATATTTTCACCTTTAAATTTTTATAGATCTAAGGTAGTTTGAAGGTCAAATGTAACACACTTTGAGATTGATTTAAGCCAAATGAAAGACATCTGGATTTCATGCCTAAGGGAGATGACACAAAACCTTTTTTAAATCATATATATCCTTTACACATACATGAAAGTAAACATTTTTACATAATCCAACACCTTTTCTAGTTGAGAAAGAGACTAAATTTGATCATAACTCCTTCAAATCAAACCTAATTTGAGTGAAATGAAAAGAAACGTGAAACATTACATAAGAAAAATCATTTTAAACCTGAAATTTTCAAAATTAAAACTTTATTGCACATAAGGCAGGGGAAATAATAGTTAAAATTAAAGAAAATTTTGCCCAATTCTACATTGGTTTTGTGCCAATTTTGAAAACCTTTAAAAACTATTAAAAACATGTTACATGCAAATATATTGATGAATAAATACAAGTGGTTTATGAAAATATATTAATGAATAAAGAAGCTTTGGGACAAACATGATGAGCGCAATACAAGTAGTTTTAAAGGCTTGTTTGGGACACCTTGGGTACCATTTTCTAAGCCCCTTGGATGACTTATTTACCAAGATCATTCCATATGATGTGGCTTCTCCCTTTTGAACTTTTCTCAAATCCAAAACATCTTTGAAAACTTTTTAAGATAAGGTAGCTTTAGCTATATATATATATATTAGTTTCATGTAAAGGTGTTAGAAGTTTATCTAAAGAGAGGCCACTTGCCACTTTTCCCGTAGTGACAACTACCTTGTAATCTCAAGGTGACTTTTCCCTTGGGGATGGTTACTCTAAATTGACCTACTCCTCTTCTATAATGGGATGCGTGCACTTGTATTTATTTTTTTAGGACTTGTTCAATTAAAGCAACTAAGTGTAGTAGGATTTTTATTTTTTTTTAACTATTGGGTTTTTTCTTTATTTATATATGGTTGTTTGGGTTGTTGGAATTGGATTTTTGCTTTCTTATGGTTATGGGGTAGTTTTATGGTGCTTTTCATGTTATTATTTTTATGAGGGATAATAAAACTAGGTTTCATTGCTACTAATTACTTGATTGTAATATATTGTCTTCTTATTAATAATTGATTTGTGTATTTTGTGTATTTTCTATTTTTTGTGGTTATGTTGAGTCCTCAACATGTCCTAAATAGATGTATCAAACATGAGGGTACTCTTGTACATTTATATATACAAATATGAAAGTGTTTTTCATTTATTGTAGAAATAATTTTTTTAGAATTAATTTGTAACTGCTTTGTATAATAAACAACATCATATTCAAAGTGTTAAATCTATATGTATACAGGGTTAACTTATTTCCATATTTTAAATTTATATGTTACATCTGCATGCTAAATCGATTGAGATTATTTCCCAAACTCGATTGAGATTATTTCTCAAACTTGCTATGCTATAACTCCATATGGTCTCATGATTAATCAAAACAATGTCATAATTTAGATACCTTCCTTTTGAATGTTATTGAGAGGCCTTTGCTAGATTTCCCATCATTTCCATTCACATGGATTAACATCTATTTGTGTGTTGGATTTCACATTGTTCCTTCTTCTCTATAGTGGTGTTCTACATGCACGATTGATGCTCCATAATTATGGTTATTCATAAAATAAATATTTGATTATAAAATAGAAGCACAATTATAAATGATAATATTGTAAAAATAAATATTTTGAGTACATTTCTAATGCATAATCAATATGTTATTGGAAAGATGGTTATTTATAAAATATAATATTTGTTATTATAAAATAGATGTGTAGTAAAAAATGATAATGTGTCAAAATAAATGTTTATAGGATATTAGATGTTTTTAACATATAATCAACATGTGACTTGAAGGTTATTGTTGATGGTGTAATATAAAAATCTAGATCAAATACAATAATTGAACAGAATAATAATGGTATCATATTCATTTGAATAACCATGAACAAAGTCACTTAACAAATTAGCAGAATTTAGGCATTATATATACAAATTTTAATGTCTTATCATACTAATGATAAATCGTGCACCTAAACTATGTACTAAACCCCCACACCAAACTTATGCAACTAATATACACACCTAAACCATGAGCATAACCCACACACCTAACTTAGGCACACAATCCATGCCCATAACCCATACAATTAACTCATGCACCCAACCCACATACATAAACCATATAGTTATCCCATGCTCCTAACCTATGTAGATAACCCACACAACCAACCAATACACCCAACTCACACACCTAACCTACGCAACTAACCTATGCACCTAATACACACACATAGGTAACATACCAACCTATACACCTACCGACATGCCTAATACATGCACCTAATTTTCATACCTAACACTCAAACTATCCCACATAGCTAAATCATGCATGTTGTTGGTAATACGTCTTCCGTTACACCAAAACCTGCAGGTGATTGGTAAACTCACCACCACCAGATTTCAAGGATCCATGAGAGGCGATTAGTCCCTTGTCATGATACATCAGGGAGCACTGACTACTTGCAATTTCGTGCAACAATCTTCCCCTCAGCGCGAGCCGAGTGTGTATCGAACTCGTGACCTCTAGCTCTGATACCATTGGTTGGCAATACAGTTGTTGTTACACCAAAACCCGCAGGTGATTGGTAAAATCACCACCACCAGATTTCAAGGATCCACGAGAAGTGATTAGTCCCTTGTCACGATACACTGGGGAGTGTTGACTACTTTCAATTTTGTGCAACACATGTAACCCATGCACCTAACCCACATACATAACTCATGCACCTAACCCACCACACTAACATTGAAAAAAGAACCACCTCAAAAAAATACCAAAGTGACAAATCTAGGGTGTGATTTTATAAGCCATGTTCACCCATAATGATTATGTATGTGATATTATCCGTAATGTTGATTAATTGGGTTGGTTGTCATTGATGTCAACCTTTGAAGAAAGTCTGGTAGCAAATTTTGGTAGCACAAAGGTTTGGGTAATGGACCCAAGTTTGTTTGATGGATAATGGTATGAGTTTTGATATATTTGTAGGCAAGACTATTCTAGTTGGATAGTACATGTCATGCCATTTCCAGTGGTATGTGAAACGTCACATAACTCTTCACGGTTAGAGAGTTATGGCCATGTGAAGTTGGAGAACCCCCATGAGTCATCTAGAAGCCCCAAAAGGTCAAAGTAGTCAAAGTGGTTGCAAAGAAGAAATTATTTAAATAATAAAGTGAAGTGATGAGTGTACTATAAGTCAAAGTGGATAAAAAATAAATTATTTAAATAATAAAGTTAATGGAGAAAATACTAAGTGGACAAGTGGTTAGAAGTAGGTTAGCCCTAAAATAAGGAAAGTGGGTTAAGCTGGTTAGAAGGTAATTTAAATAATAAAGTGAAGTGATGAGTGTACTATAAATCAAAGTGGATACAAAAGAAATTATTTAAATAATAAAGTCATCGGATAAATTACTAAGTGGACAAGTGATTCGAGATCTTTTCATCGTGACTTATAAAGAATTGTATTAAATGAGCATAAATTAAAGTGCACCATTAAAGAAGGGAAAACTTAAAAATGAAGAGACATAAGCATCAGATCTGAACACAAACTTGATAACGGAGTTCCTCCCTGGTGGACTACGTCTCCGGGTCCTGCTCTCAAATGGGTAGGCTCTTTCATTAACTCAACAAAATAATTTGGCAAATACATGAATATACCTCATTATGAAATCAAGCTGCAGAAATAATGCTCAGATCAAAAAACAGACATCACCACTGGATTCATAGCATCGAATTACCCAAAAATGACTATCTCCATGCTCCGATACGACTTTGGAAATCCCAGGCCTAAGAGGAATTATGTCTTGGTTTTCGTGCTCTTTGCACCTGCAATTATGACAATCATGTCTCGAAATCCATGCCCATGGTCGTATGGTACGGTCATGCCTCCCCCTTCCGACCAGGCGAAACCTGACTTAAATAGAAAACGACAAAAGGATTTCCCAACGGGATCCGTTGGTGAGTTGGTTGTTGGTACTATTATTAAAGTGTTAATATGGGTGGAGGTCCCGGGGTCAAACCCACGGGCCTCCCTTTTGGGATATTTGTTATAATGCCTGCCAAGTTTGGAGAACGACCTCTATAGTTGGCGGATGTCACTAGATATGGCGGACCTCCGTCAGATTTGGAGGGGTCCCACCCCATGTATGTTTTTGAAATTTCAATTATGGTCATCCTTGGGCATCTCAGGGATGCCACGTGTCGCCTGCTGATTGGGCCACATGGCCTCCATAGATTGGTCCACCTGATTGCTGACATCACTGCCCATTCAACCATACATGACACGTGGCACTTCCCATATGGTGTCACATCAAGTCGCCTGGGGTGCCACGTGGCACTTTTCTACTGATCCACATGGACCCCTGAAAAGCCCATTGGCGGGTGACATGTGGTAGCCTTTGGTGCTACCTCGTGGCATGATGACGTCAGAATCCGTCATGATGATGTCACCCTGCCATGTTAGTTGTTGATGTCATGTTGATGTCAACAATACAGATGATGATGTGGCCCCTATTGACTTGACCTATTTGACCACAACTTTGACCATGAATATCTTCCAAACCATAACTCTGTTTGACAAGTCGTTTGTGTTGTTAAAAATATTGCAACGCTCTCTTCACGATAATCTCATTTTCACTGAGTTTTGGGAACTTTGAATTTTTTCCCTTTCTCTGTTTGTTGGAGCCATTCTAAGCGTTTTGAGTTGCCTTTGTGAGTTATGAGTTATTCTTATCCTTCTCTGGATCCTTTTTGGATCACGCCTTCCCACTAAGATATTTTTGGACCACCAAAATATTTCATCAATCAACTGGTAAGTGAGAGAAGAGTCCCCTCACTTTGTCCTTCTCAATCAAATTTGCCTTGCTTGGATGGGTGCCATTTAAGCCCACTTGAAGATAATCAACATCACCCCTACTTGAAGTCCACATCCTCCTATCCAGGATGATATCTTCCTGTAACTCATCCAAGTAATCACGTGAAAACTCATCAACTGATGGTATTGAAAATCCCTCGTCTTAATCCATGATCATGGGAGGCTCGAAAAGTTTCAAGTTCTCAATGTTCACAACTGAGTAAATTTGCATATAAGGTGGAAGATCCAGACGAAAAGCATTGGCACCTATTTTCTCCAAGATAATGAAGGGTCCATAATGAATGGGCTTGAGTTTCTTGTCTTTAGCTTTCAATCTCTCCTTTTTTATGTGAAGCCATACCCGGTCTCCAACCTGGAACTGATGATCAACCCTATGTTTGTCATGTCGATCCTTATACTATGCTTGAATTTTCTCCATATGTTCCCTGACTGCCTGGTGTATCTGTTGAATCCTATGGATGAACTTGCGGGCTCTATCCTCTGTTTGTTCTTCATTTACATCGGCATCTCTCCCGTACTTCAATTCCAAAGTAACCTTTGGTAAGTACCCAAAACATGTCTCAAAAGGTGAACTCTGAGTTGATGAATGTAGAGCTTGGTTGTACGCATATTGTACATAGGGTATTTTTTCATCCCATATTTTGGGATGCTTGCTGCAGTAGCCTCGAAGAAAACGTACCATTGTTCAGTTTATGACCTCTATCTGTCCGTCGGTCTGTGGATGGAAAGCAATTCTCCTCTTCAATTTGGTGTCCATCATTCTCCACAATCTAGTCCAAAATTCCCCAAGGAATTGAGTATCTCGATCCGAGACAATAGATGTGGCTAATCCAAAGTGAACCCAAACATGTTGAAAGAAGAGATTAACATTCTGCTTAGTAGTGATCTTATTTTTACTAGGCATCAAGATACACATCTTGCTAAATCTATCCACTACAACATACAAATAATCATGACCCCCTTTGGTCATGGGTAAACCCCCTACAAAATCCATGGATATGCTTTTCCATGGATGGGATGGAACATGAAGTGGTGAGTATAGCCCCAGTTTTATATTAGTGGGCTTACAAGTAGAACGCATCACACACCCCTTTACATATTTAGTTACAATTGCTTTCATTTGAGGCTAGTAACAAAATCTCTACAAATGAGCCATAGTTTTTCCTACCCCAAAATTCCTAGACACAAGAGAAGTATGAGCTTCTCGTATTACATGGACTTGTTCACTTGTAGGAATACATAGCTTTCCAAGATGGTAAAGTAACTTTCCCTGCAAACAATAGTTCTCTACCTGTGCACTAAGGGTTAGCTTCATATATACTTCTTTAAAATCTTCATTGATGGCATATTTTTCTATATAGCTATCATGAGATAAAGAAGCATTCTTCAAAATAATAGAAGCATCAATAGGAGGTCTAGAAAGCATATCAAATACCTTGTTACTTGTACCTTTTTTGTATTTGATTACCAAGTGAAATTGTTGTAGAAAACCCATCCACTTGTAGTGCCGAGATTATTTCAATTTGGTCTGTGCTTGAAGATACTACAAGGGTTGGTGATCTGTATGTATAATGGTTTCCTTCCCTAACAAGTAGTGCTTCCATTTCTTTACACTCTGGACTAATGCATACAACTCTTTGTCATATGTAGGATAGTTAACAATAGCTTGGTTAAAAGTTTCAGAGTGGTAACAGATAGGCTTACAATATTGCATTAGTATTGCACCCATGGCATACCCGTTGGCATCTGTCTCGATCTCAAAAGGTTGATAAAGATTCGACAATGCTAATATTGGTGCGGTACTGATATTTCCCTTCAAAGTGTCGAAATATTTTTGTTGCTTTCCTTCCCACTGAAAAGTGTTCTTCACACTGGCTAAGGAATGTAGAGGAGCTATTATGAATGAGAAGTTGGGAATGAATCTCCTCCAATATTGGACTGCACCTAAGAAGATTTGAACTTCGGTTACACTTTTTGTTTTAGGCCAATTTACAATTACATCAATTTTAGAAGGGTCAATTTTCAATTGTCCTCCTCCTACAATATGACCTAAGTATACAAGTGAAGTCTTTCCAAATTCACATTTAGACAATTTTACATAGAGCTTCTCCCTTTTCAAAGTATCCAATACTTGCTTTACATGCCTCACATGCTCATCCCAAGTCCTGCTAAAAACAAGAATGTCGTCTAAATATACAATCACAAAGTCATCTATGAAAGGCCTGAATACATCATTCATCACACACATGAAATTTGCCAGAGCATTACAAAGCGCAAATGGAATAACCAACCACTTAAACAATCCCTGCTTGGTTTTAAAGGTAGTTTTCCATGCATCATGTTCTACGACTCTGATTTGATGATATCCACTGCGCAAATCCAACTTAGTGAAATAAACAACATTCTTCAATTAATCAAGTAAATCATCTATGCGAGGAAGAGGGTATCGATTTTTCACCGTGATTTTATTTAAAGCTAGGTAATCGATACACATTCGCCATGTACCATCCTTTTTTGGCACCATCACGATTCGAAAACCACAAGGAGATGAACTGGGTCTGATGACCCCTTGATCCAATAAGACCTGTACTTGCATCTTGATCTATGTCATCTCCACAACTGACATCCTGTACATGCCCACATTAGGAAGAGGAGAATCCTGTTGAAGATGTATCTTATGTTGGATTTCCCTCTTAGGAGGTATTCCATCTGGTTCCTGAAAAATATCATCATACTTAGAAACAATATCAATTAATTCTTTTTTATGATATGGATCACACCCTTGGAAAGCATCGGATGTCCCGACATCTTTCTCTCTGACAACCATGAGTACATATCTCTTATTAGTGTTTATGAGTCTTTTCATTTTCCTTGAACTAACAAGTGTTGTGTTTACGCTCATGTTGTGAGCCCTAACAATATATTCCACTCCCCCTTTAGTAAAGTGGTATTTGTTCTTATGACGAAAGAAGATTGTTTTTATATCATAAAGATAAGGACTTCACAACACTATGCCACATATATCAAGTGGTACAACATCCAAATCCACTTCATCAATCAATTTTGAAGCAATAGAAAATTTGATCCTACATTGTTTGGTGACATTAAGTTTTTCTTTATCACATACCCAACCAAGAGGATAAGGCTTTGGATGTGGTTTCGTTTCAAGACACATTTTCTTGACAACTGCTTCAGATATTAAGTTTACTTGGGAACCCAGATCAAATAATGTATCTATCTTAGTATGTTTAGATACAACTCTTATATGAAATAACTCATTCCTCTTTCGTTCATCAACATGAGATTCATCATTGGAACTAGAACTAGCATGAAGAGAATATTTACCTTGTACTCCAACCATTGTGATCTTTCCTTCATATCTTGAATCAGAACCAAGATCTTGTTGCACTGTAGTAACAATCTTTGTCTTCCCCTTTCCACCAAACTGTTTCGGTTTCTTTTCTGGATGCAGTTTCCAACAATGTTCTTCATCGTGACTTCTCTTCTTGAAATGAGTGCAAGATGGTTTCCCTCCCTCTCTTGTCACTGTAGCGGTCTTCTTGTCCTTCCTTTTGAACTTCTTAAAAGTCTTTTGTGGGAAATTGGAAGGTTTCTTTGTGGGATCTTCTTGAACATGTTTCCCCCTGTTCTCAAGGTGAGTGGCTTGCACACAAACTTTGTCAAGACTAGTGGGGTTAAACAAGAGCAAATTATGTCAAATGTAAATGTGAAGTGCGCCAATATACTTCATTAAAGTTTCATAAAAATCCAAAGGAATGTTCAATGCAAGAGATTTCTTCCTAAACTCTTCTATGAAACTTTGTACAGTTTGTCCATTACTTTGCCTTAAAGTTTTCCATTCCATCATTGCTTTATGTAAATACCCTAATGGATAAAATTGCTTCCTTATCATTGATTTAAATTCCGACCATGAGGAAAGAAGCTTACCAAACTTACTTCTATCCCGAAGCTTACTCTCCCACCATATGAGAGTGGTGCCTTCCAATCGAAGAGAATCCAATTGCACTTTAACTTCCTCTTCATCAATATGTTGGACACAGAAATACACTTCAACCTGTCGGATCCAATTATCTAGATTTGCAGGATTAGAATCTCCATTAAACATAGGTAAAAAAAAATTTACATCAAGCTTTAATAATGGTTTATTAAAAGAGGCTTTATAGCTAGAATGATGAGAATGATGAGAATTCTCAGAGGAAGAAGAACTCGAACTTGAAGTTGAAGACGGAGGCTTAGGTGGATCTCCTCCAGCCCCTTGGTTTACTGAAGCATCATCATCTACATGTGATTCCTTTTTCTTCCCTTTCTTCTTCATCCTTTTCTCGTAATCTCCATACATTCGCTCGACCATTTCTGACATGCGATAAAATACCATGTGAAAGTTTTTCTCATGTTCATTACGGTTGTCCTCTTCTGCCATTTTCTTCCTTCTGGATACACGACCAACTTCATGATTGAACGTCTTAAGAGTTCCTTCACCCTGATTATGCTTGGCCCTAGTAAGCATTCATGCTCAACAATTCAAGTCAAAGATGACTTCTCTGATACCAACATGATCCAGGGTATTTTCATTGTGACTTATAAAGAATTTTATTAAATGAGCATAAATTAAAGTGCATCATTAAAGAAGGGAAAAATTAAAAATGAAGAGACATAAGCATCAGATCTGAAAAAAAACTTGATAACAGAGTTCCTCCCTAGTGGACTACATCTCTGGGTCCTGCTCTCAAATGGGTAGGCTCTTTTATTAAATCAACAAAAGAATTTGGCAAATACATGAATATACCCCATTCTGAAATCAAGTTGCAAAAATAATGCTCAGATCATAAAACATACATCACCACTGGATTCGTGGTGAAAAATTACCCAAAAATGATTGTCTCCACGCTCTGATCCAACTATGGCACTCCCAGGCCCAAGAGGAATTATGTCTCGGTTTTCATGCTCTCTGCACATGCAATTATGATAGTGTCATCTCGAAATTCATGCCTGGGGTCGTACAATATGGTCGTGCCTCACCCTTCTGGCTGCGCGAAACCCAACTTAAATAGAAAACGGTGGATAGATTTCCCAACGGGCTTCATTGGCAAGTTGGTTCTTGGTACTATTATTAAAGAGTTAATACGGGGGAGGTCTCGAGTTCAAACCCATGGACCTCCCTTTTGGGCTATTTATTATAACACCTGCCAAGTTTCGAGAACGACCTCTATAGTTGGCATATGTCGCTAGATATTATGGACCTCCGCCAGATTTGGCGGGGTCCTGCCCCATATATTTTTTTGAAATTTCGATTACGGTCGTCCTTGGACGTCTCGGGGATGCCATGTGTCACCCATTGATTGATCCATGTGGCCTCCACAGATTGGTTCACATGATCGTTAAAATCACTTCCCAGTCAACTGTACATGATACGTGGCACTTCCTGGATGGTTCCACGTGGCGTCGCCTGGGGGTACCACATGGCACTTTTCTATTGATCCACATGGACCCCTGAAAAATCCCATTGGCAGGTGACACGTGGTAGCCTCTGGTGTTGCCACATGGCATGATGACATCAATAGTCATCACGTTGATGTCACCCTGCCATGCCAGTTATTGACGTCATGCTGACGTCAGCAGTACGAATGATTATGTGGCCATGTTGACTTGACCTGTTTAACCACAACTTTGACCATGAATATCTTCCAAACCATAACTCTATTTGACGAGTTTTTTATGCTGCTAGAAAGCTTGTGACACTCTCTTCGTGATCATGTCATTTTCACTGAGTTTTTAGAAACTTTGAATTTTTTCCCTTTCTTTGTCTGCTGGAGCCATTCTGAGCATTCTGAGTTTCCTCTGTGAGTTCTAAGTTATTCTTAGGCTTCTCTGGATCCTTTTTGGATCAAAAAGTGGTTAGCAATGGGTTAATCTTAAAATAAGGAAAGTGGGTTAAGATGGTTAGAAGGTAACCCCTTGAGGAAGGTACATGAAAGTATAAATAAGAGGCAAGGGTCTCTCATTTTTTAATCACACTTGAGCATATTGAATAACTACAAGTGAGTGAGATAACCAAAGGATATCTAAGGTGAATTTCAGAGGGAAGGTGAAGTAAAGAAGGCCAAAATTCAAGGGAGGATAAATTATTTTGATGATTCCTTCTAACATATGTTATTTACAAGTCATCTCACCATTTTCACAACAACGTTTTTTTCTAGAATGATTCATACTGTGAAATTGGAAGGCCATTGAGGAAACATATCCATGTAGTTGTGATAAAAATTCCAGGTTCTGGGTCATTGTATTTTTGGAGTTACACTCCGTGGAAAATAGGGGTTGTGGCTAGTCCTGAAACTAGTCTAAAACAGGTGTTTTAGGTAAAAACGTCATAAATTCTTCATAAAATATCTTAATTGAGTAAGACCAAAAGTATTGGTTAGAGTAAAGACTGTAGTATTTTGTGTACCATTTTCAGATCCATACAACAAACGTTGCATGCAGAGACCTCCCTACAAGTTCACTCTCTAGAATAAGCCATAATTCAACAAGGTATGCTATTTTTTCTATAACTCCTTTTCTGAGAGGTTCCAAGTAGTGAAACCTGGAGGAATTGCACAAAATACACTGAAGAACATTGTATACTATTTTCATATATTTATTCATTACAGGTACATAGTTATGATTATTTCAAGTTAGGGTTGTTGACTAATCCAAAATTAGTCATGTGAGACTAAAGTAAAGTTTGATGAAAATGCTAGTCTCTTGTTG
>SNQJ01S0008651.1:69175-86048 GCA_010110895.2 Picea sitchensis | reverse complement strand
ACAAAGGAAGTCGGTGCTTCCAATGAATGTAATTATTAAAGACATATAAGAAAAATAATTTCATGGTTTTCTCCCGCTTTGGATTTCCACGTAAAAACATTGGTGTACTGTGTATGTGTATGATTACTCATTTGTTCATTGTTTATTTACTCTACAACAATTGGATGATAATGCTACATTGATATAACACTTGAATTTTATGGTTAAAAAGGATTAAATTTCTCTATTACTGATTCACCCCCCCTCTCAGTAATCCAACACATAACACACACACCCACACCCACAATGATGCTAACAAGTGCATCCCTTATGCATGTGAGTTAGGTTAATAGGTTATGCATGTTTCTTATGTTCATGGATGTGAGGGTTAGGTGAGTGGGTAGTTGCATGGCTTAGGTGCTTCTATTATGTGTGTCAATGTGTCAATAATGTATGTTGTTTATGTCCAATATGGGTTGGGTGCATAATCTATGTGCATCACTTACAAAGTTAGGTATGTTGGAATTTTTGTGCATGAGTTAGGTGCATAGGTTAGGTACATTTCTTATGTGTATAGTTTGGTTTGTGGGTAATAGATCTAAGACTCATTTGTTTATCATCTATGAAATTATTTCATCTCTCAGATTTATCATTATACTTGGCATTAGTGATGTAAAGGGCATGCCTACAACATAAGTCACATGAGTGAACATATTCATTGCCTATGACCATGCTTTTATTCATTTCCCTTTGGACAATGCACTAACCCACTAAATCCTAATCCATAAACTCTACATATCTATCCCATGAACCCTTCGGGCCTTAAATCTTAATTCACTAACAATGTCCAACCCTAACCCCTAGCTAGTCACTGACAAATTAACCCCTGACTACACATCCCTCTAATAATTATCCCACTAACCACTAAACCACAAATACACTAACTCTCTAAGATCACACTAACCCATGTTTAATCCTCAAACCCACTAAAACACTAACATCCAACCCTTAACGCCTAACCATTAACTAATGATTGACCCTAACCACCAATAACCATCCATCCAACAAATGCAATTAATGCACACACTTGATAGACCATGCACCTAAACCAAAAACCTACACCCCATGCAAATGCTAGCTATTTCATCTATATGATCCTAAGATACCTAAGCCACTAACATGAGATGTGCATAACCCACCAAAGCCCCTAGGTTAATGTGATAATTGCATCCTCCCTTAATTAAGTACTAACATACAACTCAATCTAGTATTATTATGAAACCTTAAGTAGGGATTGTGGTGGAAGCCTTCACCTTTTTGAAATTCTTCTTGCTAATTGTAATTATGATCCATTAGACCCATGCCATCTTTGTCAAAGGGTACATAAGAATTTTAACATGACCAAGTCTTACCTATGTGTATCATTTAAAGGTGAAGGGTTATCCATTTCCTCATTTGCCTCATTGTATCTTTGTGTGATGATTTTATCCTTTTCCATTTTCATCTACTTGGTCCAAGAAGGAGGATTGTGTTAGGTGCATGAAAACATCGATTAAGTGCATGGGTTAACTACACGAGTATGTGCATATTTTAGATGCATCAATTAATATGTGAGGCATGTATCTTATGTGCATGGGTGTATGGGAAATTGCATCAATTAGGTGTGTTTATTATGTGTGTCACTTTTATTTGTTGGTTAGGTAGATGGGTTACATGCATGGGCTGGGTGCATGGGTCAAATACATGAGTGACATGTGTGAGTCATGTGCATGGATGATATGCATGTGTAGGTGTATTGATTATGTTAGTGAGTCACATATGTACTTGAGTATGCAGGTAGGTGCATTGCTTATTATGTTTGGTGTGTCACTTATATCCATAAGTGTATCCCTTGTGTACATGGGTTGTGTTCATGGGTTTGCTATGTTGTTTATATGCATAGGTTAGGTGCATGGTTTAAATGCAAGGCTAGGTGAATATTTTAGGTACACATCTTATGTTAGGAGGGTCTCATATGTTTGTGGATGTGTTGGAAGGTACATGTGTTAGGTGCGTCTCTTATGTTAGGCTTATCACTTATATTCACGAGTGAGTCACTTAATTTTGTTACTTCTATACATGGGTTAGGTGCACAAGTTAGCTACATGGCTTATGCACATGGGTTAGGTGCATTGGTTAGATACGTGGCTTATGCATATGGGTTAGATACAAGGGTTAGGTGCACTGGTTAGATACATGGCTTATGCACATGGGTTAGATACAAGGGTTAGGTGCATGGGTAGCTTCATGGGTTAGATGGATTGCTTATATTAGGTGTGTTTATTCTTTGTTGCATTGCTTGATGTTTCTTATGTTAGAGGTGTTTCTCATGTGAATGGTTGCATTGATTATGTGTGTTTCTTATGTATGTAGGTTAGGTTCATTAATTATCTATGTGGTTGTTGAGACAAAAAATTGCTTTGGTTTCAACATGGATTTTTCATTTTTATAACTTTCTAGAGACGCAAGAGAGTTGTCCTAAATAATATTTATGAGACTAGGTCTTTTGATAGTGAGACAACATGAGTGGTTTTCCTCATATTTCTTATCACGTTAAAGAGTATCAAACATGAAGTGTAGTTCTTCATATTAGTTTTGTGTGACTTATCAAACACTAGACAAACATCAATGTTGATAAATAGTTGATCAAGACATGGTTGAAGATGTTGGGACTAGTTTTGGTTTCTATTGATTAAAATTCATGTGCATGTCTTGGGCTTGTATTGGCATTTAAGTTTTCAGATTTTCAATCTTCCATAGGACAATATTAAATTCCATATATTTTTGAAATAAACAATGAGTGTAAGGTGCCCAACAGAGTCTCGTTGGGATGTAATATGACCCAAGTTGACCCCTCTTGGCCCAATTCAAGTACAACATTTTTTAGTGTGGGGGAGATAATTTTTGAATTATTTTTGTGTTTTTAATCTCTCCTATATCACAAAATTGTGTGTCTAGGATTATTGTCTCATATTTCATCAAAAGTAGGAGTAGTTTGCAAAAAATTCAATGTTGCCCCCCTTTACCTGTCAATACATGAACTCCATGTGAGATGAGTTTTACATAGATGATCATAGACACCCTCAAGTTGATTTAAGAAAACCTATAGATCTACATAGTATTTATCATCATTATATTTCCAACAAGCTATCATTTGCTTGATTTTGAGTTTGTTTGCCCCAATTATGACTTGCACATGTTGCATGTCTCTCAAGGGCCAAATTTCACTATTACAACCTCAATTTTCATTTTTTGTTCTAAGACAAAACATAGGATGAGAAGAAAACATAGTCATAGTGTATGATATTAAAATATCAAGAACAACCTTTTGCAAGATACTAACTAGTTTGTGTTAGGAAACACATTGATGGTTGATATTTAGGGATTAAAAGGTATTGTTGAACACCACAATAAGAAATTAATGTTTCTAGGATATATTTTAGTTCAATATATTTCCAATAGCATATCATTTGCCAAATTGTGTTATTGGATGATTGGGTTATGACCTTCGCAAGTTTTTGAATTGGTTTTAGGTGTTAGGTCCTAGCAGGTTGTATAATAACACCCTTAAGAGTCAATAAAATAGACTGTAATAGTAGAAAATAAAAAATTATTGGCTCATAGCTATGAAGTAATCACCATGAAATTTATGATGGCCATTTCTTTGATGAATAGTTGATTTATGGCCTTCAAAAGTCTAGATACACGTGGACCCTAGTGCTAGAGCAGTTCTTACTGCTTAGTTCTTGGATAAAAATAGTGGGTCATACCAACATCAAAACAAAAATAAGAGAAAGTGGATGAGTAACACTTGTTGAGAGATTTTAAATGGCGTGCTTTGTTCAACATTATGACTCCACATGAATTGGATGTGATCTTGAGAAGCTTGTCGTAGATTGGCCAAAATCAATAATTTTTTTGAAAAGACGGGCATTAAATGGAGTCTGTACACACTTTAAAAAATAAAAAGATCAAATGGATTAGAATAAAACTAAATGTGGAAGGATTTGATCCTCCAACCTTGCAACCACTAGTGAGTTAACACCCTCTATTGACTAAAGGATCCTAGGATTGAGTGTTAAGGGGAAGGAATATGCTAACTTGAAAAGCAATAGGACATGCACCCTAAAACCACCCAAATCCATGTGCCTCCTTGTTCATAAGATCTAATTCAAGTACACATATTGAGAATGAAAAATCCCAAGTTGAATGACATGCATGCATTTGCATGAACAATCAAATTTCGATCTTTTCCCCACCATGCATATTTCTCCTTTCCAACCATTAGTAAGAAGAGAGAACTATGACTAAGCTATTGGAGGTTTCATGGCATGGTGTAGGACTTCAATTTGATTTTATTTCACTGGTATGTGGTTCTTTCCAAACACCATTTTCTAAATTTATTCAATGCTACAAAGAATTCATTGTGTACAACTTTCATGCTTGTTGGTTTGAAGGTTTTTGGTTCAAGTTTTGTTGGTTCATGATTGTTGGATTCATGATTTTTGTTGGTTATTGGTTTTAATTCCAACGTTGCTAATTTTAAATCTAGGGGAGGTTGGATCAATATATTGTTGGGTTTTTTATTATAATTCCAATTCATTGATAAGAGTGGAGAGTTTGTTTAGATAAAAATAAGGGGAGTTGAACCCGTATGAGCAATAACCACATAACCACAAGCCTCCTTGACCCTTTCTTCTTGTTTGTAAAATAGTGGCCCATCTCCTCCACATAGGATGAAGCTCCCTTCTTTACAAAATCCCCCCCCTCACATAACCCTGTTATCACTTGTAGAGCTCTAATCTCCCCCATGGCTATCTTGAACCCCTCCTCTCCTCATAGGTCATCATTTTACCTCGTCCATCATTCCCTTCTTTCTGTGATTGTGGCTCCTAGTTTTGGTCCTTTCCTCACAAAACCTTTCCTCACTCCCTTCTCCCCCACCACCCCTTCCATGTGGCCACATATATGCCTAGTGGATGCCACCAATGGCCACTTCCCCTCCCCTTTCCACTAAAAACCCTCCTTCCTCTACTAATGTACTTCCTAGAGTGATGACTCCCCTTCCCTTTCCCCTCGTAATCACTTACCACCACCATTAGTGGTCCTTTCCATTAATACCACCCCATTTCCCTCTAAAAAGTGGTGGATCCATCATATTATAGCTAAGGTGGCTCCATTAGGGCACTACCAGGGTGCCACTAAAGGGCCACCAACCAAGAATTCATATATAATTTAGATTTTTATATAGTTAAGAATTATATAAATTTCCATATATTAATCAAAAGGAGGAAATTGACCAAATTGGGCATAAATCATGCATTTGGAGGCAAAAGCTAGCTTAGAAAGAGCCCATATCTCATGCACAAAGATATCTACACACCAAAAATATTACATTTTAGTTTAACAATAGGAAATTTCACTAGGAGTGTTAGAAAGGACTTTAAGGGAGGTGGAAAAGGTCAAACCTGAGTAAGGAAGAGGCCAAATTATTCCCAACAAGAGCCCATTTCTCAAGAATGGAGGGAACCCATTTCTCGAGCAACAAATTAGTTGACTAAGATAATCCGTGGAATTGGATTCATGATCAAAATTTAAACATATTTACACCTTTAAATTTTCACAGACCTAAGATAGTTTGGAGGTCAAATCTAGCTTATTTTGAGATCGATTTAAGTCAAATGAAAGTTTCATTTGGATGCCATGCCTAAGGGAGATGACATAAAACCTATTTTTAGATCATATATATCCTTTACACATACATGGAAGTAAACATTTTTATATAGTCCAACACCTTTTCCAGTACAGAAAGAGGCTAAATTTGATCATAACTCCTTCAAATCAAACCTAATTTATTTGAATGAAATGAAGAGAAACATAAAACATTATAATCATTTTCAACCTAAAATTTTCAAAATAAAAGCTTTATTGCACATAGGGAAGGATGAATAATAGTTTAGATTAAAAGAAAATTTTGCCCAATTCTACATTGATTTGTTCTTGACAGTGACTTTATTCAACTGTCTAAAGTCGATGCACAGCCTCAACGTCCCATCTTTCTTCTTCACAAATAGGACTGGGGCTCCCCATGGTGACACGCTGGGATGAATATACCCTGCCAAGAATTGATGATCTTTTTTATCAGTTGAAGGATGCGAAGGTGATCTTGAAGGTATTTTGAAATAGATCTGATCGGGATATCATCATTGGATAAAGATGAAGACATCAGCAAAACCACCTTTAGAACAAGATGGAATTGCATCTTAGAAGTTCTGCCTTGGTCTTGGTTTGAATCATCCAAGCACTGCTGTCTTCATGTGTAATGAATGGAGTGTTTAGAAATTATCTGGACAAGTTCGTCCTGAGTCTTCTTGGATGATATGTTGGTGTACTCCAAGACAAAGGAACGGTGCCTTGAGGAGGTGTTTGCGGTGTTGAGAGAATTGCAGTATGCAAAAGTGGGCAAGTGCTCATTTTACAAGATCCATTATCTAGAGAACATTATTTCCGAAGAAGGGATCACTGTGGATCGAGGAAGTCTGAGGCCATTCAAGAGTGGCCAACTCAAAGAAATGTGTAGTTAGATCCTTTATGGGTCTGGCGGGATATTAGGAGGATTATAGCTGGATTTTTCAAGGATAGCTCATGCTATCACTTCCTTGCAAAGAAAGGAGAAGATGTTCCAGTGGACATATGAATGTGAGAGCGACTTGCTGCATTAGGCTTTCCTGGGTGCTCAATCATGAATTTAATCCAAATGAGTTATAGTATGCATGTAAGAGGTTGGGAGGTTTCTCGGCCAAGAAAGGATAATGTGGTGTGCTACGAGTCAATGAAGTTGAAAGAGAATGAAAATAACTATGCAATTCATGATTTGGATTTGGTAGCAATCGTTCACACTCTGTTAAAATGGAGACATTACCTCATGGGAAAGAAAATTTGGTGAAACTGATTCTATGGTGAAATATTTATTTGATGCAATGACAGCAATGCGGACAAATTAGATGTTTAGAATTTGAATGTGAATATGACTTTGATGTAGGGTATATCAAGGAAGGAATATCAGGTGGCTGGTACTTTCAATTAGAAAGATTACTGAATTGCCTTGCTAATATTAACATGTCTGGAAGCTGAGTTGAAAGGCAATTCTTGTTTTACTGGCCTTTGATTTCTTGATATCAAAGGTGTTGTAAGCTACAACAACATGAAAAGCATGGTAAAGGAAGAGTTATACTGAGAAGCTGATGATTTGCTTACGTGAAGCTGAGGTGTATCTTTTAATGAAGAATTGAGGAATTTATTTCTAAAGGAAATGCATAATGTATTTATGTTTGGTCATCTTGGATATAAGAAGACTGTGGCAGTAGTCAAAGCCATTATTTTTGGCTGCATATGAAGAGAGTTGTTGAATACATGTGGATGTATGGAATGCCAGGAAAAGAGTTAGTTGAAAACCTGAACCTTGTTGGGTTGTTGTATCCTTTACCTATTCCTGAGTGGAGGTGGGATGTGGTAACCATGGATTTTATCACGGGATTGCCCAGGAACAAGCAGCGACTGATTCAATCTGTGTTAGTGGTGGACAAATACTAAAAGCACTGACTGTTATTGAAAACCACCCCTTAAATGACATATCATTTGATATCTTTTAAAAGAAGTTTCACGCTTACGGTTGCTGGAATTCCCTGAATAATTAGTGCATTAGGACTACGAAATTCACTTGAATTTAAGGAAAGGGCCCCAATTCCAAAGTTGGGGATGCGACTTTCAAATGTCTTTGATATCTGCATCTGGAGTATAAGATGAGTGGAAAAGTGTAGTGTCGAAGACATCTTTGAGAATGTATGTGGATAGTCCTTAAACATCAGGGCAGGAAAGACTACAATTAAGCCACCAATAATGAACACCTTAAATCTCGAAGATGAACCCATTCGACACTTTATGGAAGAAAGTCTACACTGACCTTACACAGTGTTGGAATAATCAAAACGTGAGTGGTAGTTAATTTTGCAGACTTCTCAAAGTGGAAGATCAAATGGTCAAAATCAAACTGAATTTGAAGGCTGCGGAATTGATGAGAAAAATTCTGTTGATAGTAACAGAACTCATAGAGAATTCAGAGTGGGTGACCATGTTTTCATGAAAATGAAAAACTAACGGAGTTCAAGTGATTCATGCAATTTGACAGATTTTTGTGGAGCCATTTGAGGATCTTTAGAAGGATGGGCGGTTACTGTCTTGCCTTACTGCATCTATGGTACATTAATGTTTCATGTTTCTTTGTAATGTCTCTTTTCCAATCTTAATCATGTTATCAATTGAATTTGTGATTGATTGGAACCAAAATGTCACCATCTATCGCATATTGGAGCAGGCATTAACTGGGAATAAAGTTTGTGGTAGAGTGAGCGTGGGAGATTCTGGGAGAGCTTCTTCCTGTAGAATGTGTATGTGTTGTCTTCCACCTTAACCATTAGCCTAGGATTCCCACTACTTGGACGGAGCTGGCTCTGCTTCGAGACTCATTTGGTGATGAAGCAGGTGAGTCCTAAGGCTAGGAGGAGTTCGTGGAAGGCCACGCACTTGGTTGGTGCATTTTCATGCAATAAAGATAAAGTATTTCTAAGTTATGTTTTGATCATATTCATAATTTGTGTTTATTTTATTAACTTAAACATGTAAATGGAATTAATAATGATGGAATGCTATAGAGCTTATTTAATTATAACATGAGTACCCATAGAACTTTACAGGTTTTTAAAGTGTGTTTAATTGTGTTAAATGCATTTGCTCATTCATATGAGAATGGTAAATTGAGGTTGAAGCTGGTGGTGAAAGATGCAGCTACAAATTGGTATCGAGCCAACTGGCTGAGATATAGACAGTCCATCAGTGTAATCCTTGCTGAACCTAAGGCAGAATGTTCAATTCAAATCCTTGTTCTCATTTCCTTTCCTTAATCTCTTTGTGAACGGGACTTAACCAATTCAATGACCTTCCTCTTGGTCCTGGCTTGCACTAACCAAGACTTCTCATATTTGCTCCTCGTTAGATGCAAACTTTCCACCCACCAGGATCTACCTGCTATGACTAGCTACTGAATCAATTTAAATATCAATGGTTTGGTTGTTAGTCATACCTTCCACTTCAATCATAATGGATTGAAATTACCTTGCACTTGTTGTCCGGGGCTCACGTGGAGTCCCTCATTTCTTTGCCCATATCCTCCCACTTTGTTTAAACTAGAGCAGTAGACGATTCTTGCTTTGTCTTTCCCTGCAGGCGATCTCTGTGCCTATGATTCCCTTTACAACCCAAACACTCTCCATGGTTGAACGACATTGTCAGTCGACCTTCTGGGCTCTTTAAAGATAGTGTCCCCAAGAATTTGTTTTAGAAAAGGAACTTGTATGGCTGCTGTTCAGCTAACACTAGGTAGTATATAAAGGCATTTGCGCTTTCTTGCCAGTTTCTTCATGGTCTTGGGATCAATAAATTGAATCACCTTACCAAATGGAAGGTGTGATTCCTCGGATACTCAGTTTTAATGACCTCGATCTTTGATCAGAATGACATACTAGGTAATTCGAAAACTTGTTCATACTCTGTCGATGGTCATCTTTCTTCTAACTTGAGTTGAAGAACCAGCTAATCTTTCTGTCATGGTATCTTTTAGTTAGGTATTTATTCTAGAAATACCTCTTGAACTCCTTCGAAGTAATCTTATTTTCATCAATTTGTTGTACTTGCACAAATTGGTTCCACCACATAGATGCCTTTCCTTTCAGTTGGTACATTGCAATTCTTATACCTTAGAAGCGAGGGAATAATTACAGGTAAATCTTCTTCATACCCAAGCAACTATGTCTCAACTATCTTCCTCCCCTTCTGCTCCCCATCAAATGTTGGAGGTTTAATTTTATTCATTTCTCCTTTCAAATTATCCACCCCTTGAATTCTGATGTTTTTGGTAGGTAGTGGAAGCTAGGCTTGTTGTGTGTATTCTTGAATGTTTTTTGGGAGGCGACTATGATCTTCGGCTACGCTCCTCGACACCTTCTTCTCTCCTTGAGTTATCTGACTCTAATTAAGTACTTGAGTCTCTTCACTTCTCAAGTTTATTCTCTATTCTTTCGGTTTCCATAGATCTGGTTTAATTTCCCTTGCCGATCTCGACTTTCATGAGCTTCGGCTATCAACTCAACGTTCCTTAGCCTCTCTTTGTAGCCCTTCAATGGTTTTCATCATATTTCCTTCCTTATCCATCTATTTTCCCTACTTATTAAGTCTCTGATCCTCGACTCCTTGGTTAACATCCTTTCATTCTTGATCATCTTCCATTTGGGGGATAGTTGGCATTCTTCCCCCCTCCATACTTGGTGTTGATTATGTCTGGGTTTTGGCCTCTGTTGTGTCCGGAGCAGTTTGCTTTGATCCAATTCCAAATTGTGGGGCCATTAAACTTTCATGAATATACAATATTCATAATTAATCTGGATGAAACGAAGAAGTTATTTGGCTTCTGGGTTTTTGAGTTATATATGGGATGCGTATGGTAGTGGTATATGTTTCGAAGGAATACCATGAGCCCAAGCTGGATAGAAATCAGCACTGCTAAGTATGGAGTGGGGAAAAGTGCAGTGTCACGAATGGAAGATGATCAAGAGGAAAGGATGTTAACCAAGGATGGGGATGCTCTAATGGGCATGGAAAGAGATGGATGAGAATGACATATGATGAAAATCATTGAAGGGTTGCAAAAGAGAGGCTAGAGGCATTCGGTAGATGGCCAGCTCGTGAAGGATACAGAGGAGATGCGACGAGGAAATTAAACTTAAGATTCGTAGAGTTTGGAAAGAATAGAAGAAGAAAAGGAAGACTCAAATAAACGAAGTCATGAAACTCGAGGAAAGCGAGATAGAGTGAACATCTGTCGCTCCGCTCTGGCAATCTTCCTGACGGATCAAGCCATGCAGTATCAGCTCTGAAGAAATGATAAGTAAGCCTCAACATTTGGCAGCTACGATATGCATCTTGAAGGCCATGCTGCTGAAAAGGAAAATCTATGAAATCGATTTGTCAGTGAAAGCACATCAAAGAAAAGAGTCATGAAGAATTCGAAAGTATTCGAAAATGCGACTAAAAGATACTATATTGAAAGGGCGAAGAGTTCTGAACTCAAGTTAAACGTCTCGACCGTGATGATATCTGCAGATGTGAAGTATGTTCCATTCATCAAAAGCGACAAAAACAGAAGTACTGATGGTTTCGTCGTGATCAAACCATGAAATACGTATGAACAAAGAAAACCTTTAGAAGGCTTGGGATAACGAAAAGAGGTTTAGAAAAAACGAAACCGATATCGCGAAAGCGGTGCAGGCGGTATCTTTTTGACGTGAAACAAATAAGGCATCAGCTCATGTTGAGTATGAATCATGCAAACTGAAAGGTAAAGCTGGCTATCTTGTTATTGGTAACGATCGAATATGACGACGAAGTATAAATACGGCCTGGACAGCTATTTTATCGACTCGCCGTTCCTGATATTAATTGGTCCCGAGCTAACCATAGTTAGATCAAGGTGGTGAAAGTTCATCAACATGGTTGATCTTGGTCTCCTATGAGTTCAAGAGAATCATGGTGTGGGGTCTTGATGCGATGAACTGTCGAATGGCCTGCGGTGTTCTGCAAATTCATATGACGGTGAACAACAACCCTTCTGGTTAGCCGAGCAAGGGTTTGCGTATGACGAAGAATCGGAGATGAGTCAAAGGAATTCCCGGAAACTGTTTAGAAATCTATTCTCTGGTGAAAATAGGAAAGGCTTTCAATTATTTGCATCTCGGGTGGGAGAAGTATTCCAAAGTGTGGTCTCGAGTCTGGAAGACCACTGGGTACTCAAAGAGTTTAAGGATTTATTTCAGGAGGTACATGGACTGCCTCCAAAGAGGGACATCGATTTTTCTATAAAATCGATGCACGGAAGCTGGCTATGGTCGAAAAGCATAGGCCGACTTTTGAGTTTGAAGGAGTTGCCTTTGGCCAGCTCGAAGAGGCGTTAAAGGTATATTAAGTCCCGTATCGCAGGTGGGCCAGTCCTATTGTGAAGAAGAAAGATGGGGCGTTGAAAATTCGACTTTGGAAGCCTTGATTGAATAAAGTCTTTGTCAAGAACAAATATCCTCTGCCAAGAATTGATGATCTTTTGATCGTTGAAGGATCTTGGTGTTTGAAATAAGTCGCCGATCGGGATATCATCAAGTGAGGACAAAGTAAGAATTAGCAAAGCGCTTGCTAGAACAAGATGCGATCGCTATGAGTTCATTGTGGTGTGGTTGAATTTGCATCCAACACTGTTTGTCTTCATGGCAATGAATGGGTGTTGAGAGATGCCTCTGGTGATTCATAGTCTTCTTGGATGATATCTTGGGGTACTCCAAGACAAAGGAAGAAGAACGAACAACACTTTGAGGGCCGTTAGATGTTGAAGAGAACCTGTTGCCTTAATGCAAAATTAGACCGAGTGTTCATTTTTGCCAAAAGAATCCATTATAAAGGCACATTATTTCCGAAGAAAGGTCGATGTGGATCCACGAAGATACGAGGCCATTCAAGAGTGGCCAACTCAAAGAAATGTGACGGGGTAGATCGCTATAGATTGGGATATTATAAGGAGGTCTGCGGCTGCGTTTTTCCGGATAGCTCACTTACTATCGCTGCCACCAAAGGAGAAGAAGTTCATGTGGACTGAACAATGTGAGAGCGGCTTCCAACAATTGAAACCATTTTGCTCGCTAGTGCTCCAATCACGGTGCTGATCCAGAAGGATTATGTGATGCGGATGCATGTAAGGAAGGGCTTTGTGGCTGATCCAAGTAAGGATTATGTAGTATGCACAGATGCATGTAAGGAAGGGCTTTGTGCCAATTTTGAAAACCTTTAAAAACTACATGTTACATGAAAATATATTAATGAACAAATACAAGTGGTTTATGAAAATATATTAATGAAGAAAGAGTCTTTGGGGTAAACATGATGAGCGCAATACAAGTGGTTTTAAAGGCTTGTTTGGGACACCTTGGGTACCATTTTCTAAGCCCCTTGGATGACTTATTTACCAAGATCATTCCATATGATGTGGCTTCTCCCTTTTGAACTTTTCTCAAATCCAAAACATCTTTGAAAACTTTTTAAGATAAGGTAGCTTTAGCTAAATATATATTAGCTTCATGTAAAGGTGTTAGAAGTTTATCTAAAGAGAGGCCACTTGCCACTTTTCCAGTAGTGACAACTATTTTGTAATCTCAAGGTGACTTTTCCCTTGAGGATGGTTACTCTAAATTGACCACCTCCTCTTCTATAATGGGATGCTTGCACTTTATTTATTTTTAGGACTTGTTCAATAAAAACAACTAAGTGTAGCCAATTCAATTTTGATACTTGCAGGTAGTAGGACTTTCTCGCTAATAAAGTAGAGCTGAAGTAGAAGGGCATTCTTTGGACATACTCCAGCTCTAGGCTCCAGCGAGTACTAACAGAACGCCACGCCTCAAGGGAAAGATTCGTCCCTGTTTAGGGTAGCAAAGTCAAGAAATTTGAAGTTCAATCTCTATGACTGCATGTAATATAGACTATTTGACAGACAGTATGACTGCATTTGATTTAGACTGTGGCTATGTCTTTGAAGCTGAAATTTGGTTCGTCATTGAAGTTGAAACTGAAATTTAATTTGGCTTGGCATAACTGTCTTTGTATTGACTCGGCATAACTTTCTTTGTATTTGAAACTGAAATATGATTTGGCTTGGCATAAAGACGCACAGTTATGCCCAGTCAAATAGTTAATTTGGCTTGGCATAACTGTGGAACTGAAACTGTATTTGGCTTGGCATAACTGTGGAACTGAAATTTAATTTGGCTGGGCACCTGTCTTTGTATTAATTTGACTGGGCATCTGTCTTTGTATTTGAAACAGAAATTTAATTTGGCTGGGCATAACTGTGGGTCTTTGTACTTAAAACTGAAATTTAATTTCGCTTGCATAACTATGGCTATGAGTATAATATTTGGCTTGGCAGATTTGTATGATTGCATGTGAACATGATTGTGGTGGCTATGAGTATAATATTTAGCTGGATTGAAATTTGTGTTGGCAGACTTGTTTGCATGTGATATAGATTGTGGCTATCATTGCATGTGATATTTATCTTTATTACATTGTGTGTTATCAGTATAATATTTGGCAGATTGTATGATTGCATGTGATATGTGGCAGATTTGTATATTGTATGATTGCATGTGATATGTGTCAGATTTGTATGATTGCTTGCATTTTTGTATTTGAAATTGAAATTTAATTTGGTTTGTCTAACTGTGACTATAAGTACAATATTTGGCTTGGCAGTTTTGCATGATTGCATGTGAACATAACTGCGACTAAGAGTACAATATTTGGCTTTGTTTTCATTAGATTGAAATTTGGCTTGGCAGATTGTATGATTGCATGTTTGTGTGTGATATAGATTGTGGCTATGATTATTTAGCTTGGCAAGTTCTATGATTGCATGTAATATAGATTGTGGCTATGATTGCATGCAATATTTAGCGTCTTTACATTTTGTGCTATGAGTACAATATTTGGCAAATTGTATGATTGCATGTGATATACACTGCCACAATTTGTATGATTGTGTAAGTCTTTGTATTTGAAACTGAAATTTAATTTGGCTTAACATAACTGTGACTATGAGTACAATATTTGGCTTGACATATTTGTATGATTGCATGTGAACATAATTGTGGCTATGAGTACAATATTTGGCTTTGTCTTCATTAGACTGAAATTTGGCTTGGCATATTGTATGATTGCATGTTTGCCTGTTATATAGATTGTGTTATATAGATTGTGGCTATGATTATTTGGCTTGGTAAGTTGTATGATTGCATGTAATATAGATTGTGATTATGATTGCATTTGATATTTCGTTTTATTACATTGTGTGCTATTAGTACAATATTTGGCAGATTGTATGATTGCATGTGATATACATTGTGGCATATTTGTATTATTGTGTCTCTCTTTGTATTTCAAACTGAAATTTAATTTGGCTGGGCATACTTGTGGCTATGAGTACAATATTTTGCTATTTGGCTGGGCATACTTGTGGCTATGAGTACAATATTTTGCTTGGCAGATTTGCATGATTGCATGTGAACATAACTGTGGCTATGAGTACAATATTTGGCTTTGTCTTCATTAGAATGAAATTTGGCTTGGTAGATTGTATGATTGCATGTGATATAGATTGTGGCTATGATTATTTGGCTTGGAAAATTGTATGATTGCATGTAATAAACATTGTGGCTATGATAGCATGTGATTTTTGGCTTCATTGCATTGTGTGCTATGAGTACAATATTGGTAGATTGTATGATTGCATGTGATATAGATTGTGGCTATGATTATTTGGCTTGGAAAATTGTATGATTGCATGTAATATAGATTGTGGCTATGATTGCATGTGATATTTTGCTTCATTACATTGTGTGCAATGAGTACAATATTGGTAGATTGTATGATTTCATGTGATAAAGATTGTGGCTATGATATTTGGTGTGGAAAATTGTATGATTGCATGTAATATAGATTGTGGCTATGATTGCATGTGATATTTCGCTTCATTGCATTGTGTGCTATGAGTACAATATTGGTAGATTGTATGATTGCATTTGATGTACATTGTGGATGAGTATCTGAGTATAATATTTGGCTTCATTAGATAGATTGTATTATTTGATATTTGACTCATTACTCTGTGTGTTATTGTTAATATTATGGTAGTTGCGGGAGGTATTTACCTCTACATGTGAACCTGACGAGAATAGAAGACTCCGGGAAGCAAGAGAAACCCTAATGAGTTGGCTAAATAACCCTAGAAGCCTTGTTGACTCAAGAAGATAATTTATATTAGGCTATTAGCCTCCAAGAGAAGAAGTCGGCCAAAAATAATAATAATATACTGAACAGACACATACCCAGAAGGAGAAGTCGGCCCCAACAAAACTGGCAGGATTACTATAAATACAGGGTGTCAGTTCTCATTTGCAGCATCTCAGAATTGCAGTTCTGCAGTTTGGTGCGCACTGCAGTTGCAGTCTTGTGCGCAGGTTTGGAGGAAGAGCTGGTGCAGCTGCAGCAGCAACAAGATCTCAGTTTTGGCTTGAATATCTCTTGGCTATGGTTTGGAACATCTGATCAGTCTTTTGTGATGCGTTATCCTTGGGGATTGATGTGCTACTCTTTGTTTGGCTATCTAGACTAGGGTTTGCTTCCGGAGGAATTCTCAGTCAAGGTTAAGGTGCTCGAAGGGAGGCTTCGACCTGTGGTTGGTTGACGAGGGTATCGTCAATGGTAAAATGAGCACACTATATTCTATATTCTAATAGGTTATGGGCCCACAACCCTTCATTCAGCCTAAAATGCTGGAAGGAAACATAACCGCTAGATATTGAGCTCGTTGAGGTACTGCCACTAGGGTTACTAGCAGGAGCAGTTTCCAAAAGAATTGCAGCTAGGGTTACCAGTAGAAGCAGTTGTAGAAACCCTAAACCTCTTGCCGAGGCACCTTAAGTGACGAGATTGACCTAATCTCTGGATAGATCAGTGTGCCCTAGCCCAGCGCATCTCCTGGTACTCTTAGAAGGCCAAGACGTGAAGTTTGAATTTTTGGTCAAATATAGGGTTTGACCAAGTCAAGCAAGCCATGACGAACTCTATGAAGTCTAAGAACAAGCTAGATGGAGCCTCTAACTTCAGAGCATGGAAGACAAGGATTGACCTCATCCTTGCTAAGAAT
>SNQJ01S0008651.1:42596-56705 GCA_010110895.2 Picea sitchensis | reverse complement strand
ACAAAGGGAGTAACCAAGGAGAAACTGAGTTCCTGCTCAGTTTCAGTTGGTCTTCAAGAATGAAGATGAAAATGAGAAATGTGCCAGGTCCAAGAAGGTTCAGAGTCTAGCATATACAACAGCGGTGGAGTTGTTGAGATCAGTCTCCAAGTGGGAGATTGTTGGTTGTGGACCCTGATTATCTTCCTGATTCAGAGGTCGTTGCTTTCAGCCGTGTTTGTACCCCATGAAGTATTTACACCCCAGAAGTATGTACACTCTTCAACGCGGGGGAGTGAAGAGGGGGGGTACCCCCTCTACGGGGTCCGGGGGGGCTATCCCCCCGAATGGGGGGTCTGGGGGAAAGCAAGCCCCCAGCGGGGGTTCGAGGGCGAAGCCCCCGAAGCAAAAATTGCCTTGTAAAAGTATATTGTAATTTAATTGTAAATCTGGACCGTTCATTATAAGGTCGTAGATCTAACGGTAGAGATTATGTTAGGGTTTTTTTCCCTAGAAGGAAACCCTCTTTTATGAGGGAAATGTATCGCGGCTATGGATGGTGGTGAATATTGTATTCTGATAGAGGAGATTGTGAGAGAAAGAAGAGGAAGTTACAACGGGTTTTGCTGTAGGTTGTATCCCTTCATTTGTTGGATAATAATAAAGAAAGGACCTAGCAATTTCTCAGGTGGACGTAGCCCACACTGGGTGAACCACGTAAATCGGTGTCTCTCTTGTATTGTGTGTCTTCTTTGTTTTGTTTCTGCATTTGTTTTATTTTATTGCTCTGCGGTCCTGTTTTTCTAACAAATAATGCCTCGCCAACCAAGTGCCATACATAAACCATGAACCATTCATCATATATATGAAACCCTTACATCCATCATACAGTAAACCATAATTGTAATGCAGCCTAAAATTGTACAAGTATCTTCACTAACACTCTTCAACCAAGATGCCTCAAATATGCTCCAAAATCACAAGATGTACTATAACAAACTATCTCATGGAGTGTTCCAACCATAGAAAGCCAATTCAAAAGAAATATACCACTGTATATCTGCTTCATATAGCAAGTACCAACCAACCTACAAACCCTCATGGGTACATGCTTTATCTTCTATGATCAAACCCTAGGCCATTACTAATAACCAATTACAATAAGTATATAACATACCTTTTAATTTATGTAGAAGGTTTTGTTGTACTAGATCATTGTCACACCTTCTTGTAGTCATTTCTCATCCCTTCATCTTGTCACTGATGATAGATCATATCTTCCTTTTTATCTTTGGCAATAGATATGCGCTTTGTCTTCAGTAAGCCCATGGGTATCCATGCTTTGTCCCACTATGGCCCACAGATGTTTGCTCCCTTCTAGTACTGCAACTTGTGGATATCTTCAGTAAAACCCTAGTTCAGTACCCACAGTCTAAACCCTTCGTACCTACAACTTTGTCGCTACTTCAGACTCACTGTTATAGATTTGTCAATGATACCTTCCCATAACAATTCACAAAATAGATATTCAATGTGCTCAATAGGTGTTAATAAGAGACCCTTTCTCTCTTATTTATAGTCTTAAAGTAGCTTCCTCAAGGGGTTACCTTATAACTAACTTTACCCAACTTCATTCTTTTAGGGCTAACCCACTTCTAACCACATTGTCCACTTACAACCACTTTCCACAAATAGTAAACTCACCACTTCTAGTTGCAACTAATGTATTTTTAATTATTTTCTTTTTGCAACAACTTAACTCGTGATTAACTACTAGTTACAACCACTTTGACTCGTAAAATTCTTCTAGGAGCTTCTAGAATAAATTGACTTCTTTGACCTTCTAGGGGTTTCTAGATAACTCATGAGGGTTCTCCAACTTCACAAGGCCATAACTCTCTAACCGTGAGGAGTTATGTGACGTTCCACATATCACCGAAAATGACATGACATGTACTATCCATATAGAATAGTCTTACGTGAAAATACACTAATCTTAATAACTTTATACCTCATAAAATATTTAGTCCCTTAACCATATTGTTGGGCCTACCAGAATTTTGTACAGGACTTGCTTCAAGGGTTGACATCAATGACATCAAGTAGTTGTTTCCCTAATTTTTTCTGCAAGAAAGAAGGACAAATTGCCTTGCCAAAAATCAGGAATTTGATCTTCAAATCATGGTTACTAATATTGTACGAGGTAATTATTTGTCTCTTCTTTTGGATAAAAATGCTCATGATAAAAATCACAATAGCCAAGAGGATGAGGATTCATTGCTTGTTGTTTTTTAAATGGAATGTTTTGATATTGACTATGATGCAATTGTTGACCCTTGGTACTAGGACATCATCTTGTACTTGAGAAACCAACAATTACCTTCCCATTTGTAGGCCAATGAAAAGAGGAGACTAAGGTTAGAAAGTACTAAGTATGCTATGTATAACAATTGGTTGGTCCATAAACATGTTGATGGTATGTTGCTTTGATGTGTTGGTAAGTCCCAAGCCAAATATATACTATGGAAATTTCATGATGTTGCTCATTTGCAATTCCATACTAGTGGGCATTTCCCTGCCAAAGCTACTATGCATGAAATTATGTGTTATGGTTTCTATTAGCCCACCCTATTTCACAATTCTTTCATGTTTGTGAGATCATGTGATTGTTTCCAACGAGTAAGTTGCAAGAAGAAGTTTTTAGGTGTTCCCCTGAACCTAGTGAGAAATTAGTTTCCCTTTACCAAGTGGGGGATAGACTTCATAGGCCCCATTTCCCCACACGTTTCTACTGATCACATTTTATCCTTACTACAATTGACTATTTTATGAAGCGTCCCAAAGTTGTCTCATTAATGAATTCTAAGGCAGAACATGTTGTATCCTTTCTACAATAACATATATTTTCCTTCTTTGGTCCACCTCTCAAAATTGTTAGTGATAATGGTTGTTCCTTTGTGTCTAAAGAGGTTTTGGGTCTTTTCCATAAGAAATTGGGAAAAAACCCCAATTTCCATAAGAAGTTCCTAAATACATTGTTTTGAAAAAACAAGATGATGTTGATAATAACAACAACTTAGTTTAAAATGGAATATGATTTCTCCAATGAACAAGCTCATTCCATATGGTTTAGTCTGTACCATCAGTAAAAAACATAGCCTCCAAAAACCATATGTATTTAACTCTCTCAGAGGACTAGAGAGCATAGATTAGGCTAACATACAGTTGATTTAAAAACAGTTCATTTACTCTTATTCTTATGAAACGATTTGTCCCTTTCATGCTTGTTATAAAACCTCTCCAGGATACACTTTACCTCAAATTGAGGATAATTTCTAAGGTTGTAATAATGAGGAGAGATATCGATTATCCTATTACAATGAGGTGAAATTGTAGGATATAAATGGCATTAGTTACAAAAGTAAGATCAACCCACAAAAAAGAAAAAAGGATATAGTATGCACTTACCACTCTCCTTGAAAATCAATGACGATACAAATGAAATTAATACTTGTCAACATATACTCATTGTATAGGACCCATTATGGCTTGTGATCAACACAGGTTAAAGGATGCAATTGAATAGTCTGTGTATTGTAAATCGGTATAAACAGACAGAACACATAAAACAAAATAAACGAAAACATACATCAGAACATGTCCATATGATAGAAGAAAAAAAAATTCATGCTTGCAATTAACTGCATAAGATCATGTCAATCAAATATGTTTTTCACACTTGGTTGTATTTTACTGTGAGATATCGTCCACTCTACTCTCGATGAACCACCTACTTGAAATATACTACAAGCATTGCCTTCCTTAAATTAAGATAGTACTCGTGACTTTTAAAATCAGTGCTACGTCACAATTTGAGCTTGTATCTTATCATGATGTGAACTAACTGTTGTCTCACATTGTCAGCAAATTTTAGAGCCCTTGTATTTATAAAATTTTTGTATTGCCAATTTGGATCTTCTTCTGCAAAAATAGCACAAGAAAATGTTGGAATCAACCAAAAAGAATACAAAAAACATTTAAGGTATGCATGATCATGATCCAAGTCATATTTGGACCAATTCCAAGGTTTTTGGTAGGGGCGAAGGGTAAGTTTCAGGTATGGGAGTGAAATATCTACCAAATTTAGGGGGGACAAGGGGCAGTAATGAAGACAAAATATTAAAGAATAAAGAAATTAATTTTGAGTACATATAAAATTAGTGCAAACAAATCTTTACTTAACTATCTTAGATCCATATTAACTCCTAGATCTATCAAGCACCGAGAGGGAACAAGTCCCTTGAGGTGCAAACCTTGATTTATTCATCCCTCAAAAAAATTTGCACCTCGAGGGATTTGATCCCTCTCAATGCTTGATAGATATGTTGTAAAGATAGATCTAAAGTAGTTATATTTGACTTGATGATCTTCTTGACCTCTACATGCAGTGCAATATGATTCGATGAAATTTTCATAGGAGGTAGCCACAAAGTTTTTGATCCCTGTGTCTATCAAATCCAAGGGGTTACCTCAACTGGTCGTCACCAATGTTGTTAGGAATTTGGCTAGTTCTATGCCAACACGTGCCTAGTTAAAAAAACCCTGGATGGGTTTACTATGGATACCACACCACATGCACCATGAGTGGTACATAGAGAACTGCAGTTATCTGCATCATTGCTAAACTTAAAGAATCTAGGTCACACACCAACCAGACTACGCCTAAGATAAGTAAGATAAATATAGACAAAAAACTAATCCCTCGCGCCAGTAAGGACAAAAATAAAATTAACCTGTATCTATTGACAATAGAAAACCAAACATCAGACAGTTGCAGACTCTAAAACAATTATGACTTAAAACATACCTGAAATCATAACAGTGATGGAAATAATATCATTAGAGCAGTTGAACTCAAGGCTAATGACTAGCATCTTGGATATTTGTTGGTCCAGTGGAAATTCACTCATAATATCTCAAACTCCCATCTTCATCCAATGCACCCAAATTTTAACATCCCCATCCACCAACAGGCAAGGAAACACCACTACTCTGACACTTCACTTAGCTCTGATACCAATTTGTAACGTCCCCAGCCACCAACAGGCCAGGCAATGCCACTACTCTTACACTTCACTTAGATCTGAAACCAATTTGTAACGTCCCTAGCCACCAACAGGCTGGGAAACGCCACAAAGGAACATATATACATACATACATACATACATACATACATACATACATACATACATACATACATACATACATACATACATATATATATATATAACATGCATTTATAATGAATTCAAAATAAATAACACAGAGTTACTGCTACCATACATACTCAAATGGAATTGACATTAATTCCTACATGCAACGGAACACATGATAACATTTCAAGAATCGTAGACATGCATACCATACATAATTAAGCACATAAATGATACTTGTCTTTTAACTGAAGTAAAACCACCAACTGCGTGAAAACCTTCCACGAACCTCCCAGCCTTAGACCACACTGCTCATCACTCTCAGCAGTGGGTCACCCCTGAACTGGGACTAAACTCCATCGGGAAAGGGATTCCTAGGCTAGGCAAGGTCAATAGGAAAGTCAAACAGTTTAAGAATAAGGATTCTCTCCCAGGAGCCACTTACGCCCACTGCTCACAAACTCGCATTCCCCACATGCATGTCCCACCCTAGGAGTATACACCCTCATTGTCACACAATCCATCGGCTGCTCCACCTCCCTAGGAAAGTCACACAGTTTAAGAAGAAGGATTCTCTCCCAGGAGCCACTTATGCCCACTGCTCACAAACTCTCATTCCCCACATGCATGTCCCACCCTAGGAGTATACACCCTCATTGTCACACAATCCATCGGTTTCTCCACCTCCCTTACCTTGGGCTTCAACAACAGGCCGGACCGGAATTCTCAAAGCTTTGTAGCAGCTACGGGACTCCCTCCAAGAGAACTCACTTCCTTAGCACACTCTCTCACCTAGAGAGAGTTTCTCACAAGCCTAGCAACCTGCTTCCTCAATCCACAACAACCTCTCTCACCTGGAGAGAGAGTT
The DNA here is from genome assembly GCA_010110895.2 of Picea sitchensis. Lineage (NCBI taxonomy): Eukaryota > Viridiplantae > Streptophyta > Pinopsida > Pinales > Pinaceae > Picea > Picea sitchensis. The sequence goes on along the minus strand of SNQJ01S0008651.1, from coordinate 50,645 downwards.
TCTCATAGGCCTGACAACCTGCCTCTTCAACCGCGGGCTTGACAACCCACTTATTCANCCCCCCCTTAATACTGCATGTGCATGAGCTGACACCTGTCTCTCATGAAGCACGTTCCTTCCCTTTGGAAGTCACATGTCCTCCCAAAGGAACTTAGGATAAAAACATATCCTTCTAAACAAATTTTGGAATAATAATAAATTATTATTCTCTTGGACTTAAGCCCTTGGAATTAGCCTCTCTTTCCAACCTCTCAGCCCCCTCTCCCTTACCCATCCTAGTGGAGCTTAGTACCCCATTCTCTTTTATCATGGTCGGTCTACACGCAGTAATGTTTTTATATTAATAATATGAATATTTAGATGTACAAAACATGCTCCTGGCCTTTAACACCTAGGCTCTCCGACCTACTAACACATAATCCTCCCAGCTTATAATTGCTCGGCTCACCATCCTACAAAACACGTTTACAATTCATAATACAACTGGGTCTCGTCCTAGGGATATTACAATCCCCTCCCCTTATTTTTTCATTATCCTCAATGCAACTTATTTACACAACATCAACAAGATTTTCAAAATCTTCAAAAATATGCGGGTATTCAACCCGCATAGCATCCTCATGCTCCCATGTCACGTCCTCGGGACCATACCAGGTCCACTAAACCTTTACAAGCCCTATGGCTCGATTCCAGAGCTGCTTTCTCTTCCTGTCCAATATGTGCACCTGATGCACTTGCAAGGCGCCTTCTTGCTCCACCTGAATCACATTCCAATCAATCACATGATTAGGATCAGGTATATATTTCTTAAGCAATGAAACATGAAACACATTATGTACATTCATGTATGCAGTCAATGCAATCATATATGCAACTGGTCCAATCCTTTCTAGGATTTCAAATGGCCCGCAATATTTGGCTGCCAACTTGGAACAGTTTCCCAGCTTCAGGGAACTTCTGTTGGCTTTCACTTTCAAAACAACATGATCACCCACTTTAAAATCCCTGTGGGTCCTATTCTTATCAGCATAACTTTTCTTCCTGTCTTGGGCAACCTTGAAATTCTGCTTAATCTTCAACATTTGCTCTTCCATTTCCTTGAGCAACTATGGCCCAAATATTTCTCTATCAGTTGGGTTGTCCCATCTTATTGGTGTGTTGCACTTTCTGCCATAAAGTGCTTCAAACAAGCTCATCTTCAATGATGCTTGATACCCATTGTTGTACGAAATTCTACCAAGTGTAGGTAGTCTTCCCATTTATATGGTTTTCCATCACATACATCCTTAGCATGTCCTCTATCACTTGGTTCACCCTTTCTGTTTTCCCATCAGACTCAGGATGATAGGTTGTGCTGAAGTTTAGAATTGTTATAAACCCTTTGAGTAACTCCTTCCATAAATTTGAGGTAAATTTTGGGTCTCTGTCAGACACAATTGTCTTGGGAATACCATGCAATTGTGTTATTTCCTTCATATAGATATTAGCAACATTAGTTTCCTTGTGAGTAGTCTTCAATGGAATGAAATGGGCAGATTTTGTAAGCTTATCCACCACCACCATGATAGAATCATGTTGCTTATTTGTTATGGGTAATCCTGTGATAAAATCCATTTTCACCACTTCCCATTTCCATTCAGGGATGGGTAATGGTTGCAGCAACCCTTCTCGGTGCCTATGTTCATCTTTGACTTTCTGACACTCCAGACATTTGGCGATGTATTCTACAATTTCCTTCTTCATACCTGGCCAAAATTAATGGCTCTTGACTGCTGCCACTATTTTATGATATCCAGGGTGCCCGGCATAAAGCACATTATGCATTTCTTTCAAGATCATAATTCTCAATTCCTAGAAATTAGGTACATAAATTCTATTTTTGTACAGGAGTGTTCCATCAGATTCCAATTTATAATCTTCCACTTTCTGTAGCATCTTACCTTGTTGTAGCTTTGTCACCAATTCCATGTACTGCAAATCTTCATTTGCAGCTTCCAAAATTCTGCCTTTGATATCAGTTTGATACATGCTAATGGTTGTAGCATGTAGTTCATGCACTCTTCTGTTGAGTGCATCAGCCACTTTGTTCTCCTTTCCTTTGATATGCTTGATATCAAAGTCGTACTCACAAAGGAATTCCAACCATCTACTATGCCTAGCATTCAAGGTTGGTTGATCAAACAAATACTTCATACCATTATGGTTTGTCCTCAGTTCAAACCTCTTTTTCATGAGGTAATGTCTCCATTTCTTCAGAGAGTGCACTATGGCTTCCAACTCCAAATCATGATTTTCATAGTTATTTTCATGATCTTTCAACTTCCTAGACTCATAACATATTACAAACCCATTCTGGATAAGGAATCCTCCCATTCCTTCTTTGCATGCATCTGTACACACTACAAAATCTTCATTCGGATCTGCAATCCTCAGGATTGGAGCACTGGTTAACAACTGCTTCAATTGTTGGAAGCTTCTCTCACATTCTTTTGTCCATTGAAATTTCTTCTCCTTCCTTTGCAAGGAAGTGACAGGGTGAGATATCCTTGAGAACCCTACAATGAACCTTTTGTAATAGCTAGCTAGACCCATAAAGGATCTCACTTATGTCACATTCTTCGGCGATGATCGTTCTCTAATGGCTTCTATCTTCTCAGGATCTATTGCTATCCCATATTTTAAAATGATATGTCCCAAATAATGGATCGTCTTATGACAGAATGAGCACTTTCTCAATTTGACATACAGTTGGTGCTCTCTTAGCACTTACAACACCATCCTTAGATTATTTTCATGCTCTTCCTCCGACTTGGAATACACCAGGATGTCATCTAAAAATACTATGACAAATTTGTCTATATATTCTTTGAACATGCCATTCATTAGACACATGAAAACAACGGGTGCATTTGATAACCCAAATGGCACCACTGTGAATTCATAATGCCATACCTTGTTCTAAAGGAGGTCTTGTTGATGTATTCATCCTTTATCCTTACATGGTGGTATCCTGACCTGAGATCTATTTGTGAAAATATCTTGGCATCCTTCAATTGATCAAAGAGATAATCGATCCTTGGCAAAGGATACTTGTTCTTAATAGTCACTTTGTTCAACTGCCTGAAATCGATGCACAATCTCAATGTCCCATATTTATTTTTCATGAACAAGACCGAGGCACCCCAAGGTGACACACTTGTGCGTATATACCCCTTCTTCAGAAGTTCTTCAAGCTACAATTGCAGTTCTTTCAACTCAGGTGTACTCATTCTGTAAGGATTTTTTGACACTAGAGCTGCTCCAGGCATCAGGTTTATAGAGAAATCAATATCTCTCTTCGGGGGTAGTCCGGGTACCTCCTGGAATACATCTACTAAATCCTTTAATACTGCATGGTCTTCAATATTTGGTACCTTATCCTTAGATTCTTCCTCCATATGGGCTACAAATATTTGACAACCCTTCCTGTAGCACTTCTTCAGCTACATTGTTGATATTTATCTGACAGTAACTACCATGGGAATTCCTTGGACTACTCTCACATTTCCTTCCTCATCCAAGCAAGTGAATGCCTTGTTATGACAATCTAAGATGGCATGGTGTTGATCCAACCAATCCATCCCAATTAGACAGTCATAGGAACCTAAAGGTAATATGTTCAAATCTTCCCTTGTGCATAGTCCATTCATGTCCACTAGATAGGACTTAACCAACTCAACAACCTTTCTCTTGTCTCCTGTAGCCAGCTGGACTAACCAAGATTTTTCATACTTTCTTCTTGGAAAATGAAAAATTTCCAACATCGTAGGATCTATATAACTATGACTAGCCCCTGAATCAATTAAAATAGTAAAAGCATGGTTATTGATCATACCTTCAACTTCAATCATGTGTGATTGAAACTCATCTTGCTTGTTGTCCAGGGCTGCATAGATCCTTGGTATTCTACTACCCATGTCCTCCAATGTTTCTTCTTGTTGAGCATTGTGGACAACTCTCATTTTGTCATTTTTGTGGGGTCAATCTATGTACCTATGATTTCCTTTACAACCTCAACATTCCATAGGTGGTTGTCTTGGCATTTTCCCACCTATTTCAGTCGTTCTGGGCTCTCTAAAATCTGTTTGCCCTTGAGGGATATTTATGAAAAAGGATGGTTTAGTTCCCTTCTTCCTCCGATCCATCTTGAATTTCTTGAATTCTTCTTGTCTTGCCAAGCCTTCCGGAAAGTGGACTTCTCTCTTTGTTGCTCATATAAGCATTTTTCTCTCCATATAGTTTCTTCCATAGTTTTAGGATCATCATATTGGACCTTGTCACTAATGAAAGTTGGCAGTCCACTCAAATATCTTTGAATTTTGGTAGTCTCATCTTTGATGAAAGGAACATACTTCAACAATTCTAGGAATCTTATTTCATACTTGTCTATTATCATGCTTCCCGGCTTGAGTTCAAAGAACTCTTTCTTCTTTATGTCACAGTATCTCTTAGTCAAGTATTTATTTTCCAAATACTTCTTGAATTCCTTCCAAGTAATATTTTTCTCTTTAATGTGTTGCACCTGCACAAGTTGATCCCACCACATGGATGTATTTCCTTTCAGTTGATACATTGCAATTCTTCCTTCTGCATGAGAAGAGTAATTATGCAATTGGAAATATTTCCTCATGCGACTCAGCCATGTCTCGGCATCTTCCTTCTTATGGTGCTCTCCATCAAACATAGGAGGCTTAATCTTGTTCATTTCACCCTTCATTTCATCCACTCCAAATCTCCTATGCTTTCTGGTAAGGGATGGGTTTGAACTACTGTGTGCTCTCCTTTTGCAGTGTCCTTGGGAGTGATGATGGTGTCTACCAACACTCCTTGATTTCCTCTTCCCATCAGGGGACCTCTGACTTCCTGATTTATTGGAGTCACTCTCCTTATCCAATTTCTTTTTTATTCTTTCTAGGCTCTGTATCAACTTTATGTTGAATTCTCCATGTTGATCCCTAGCTTTCATGAGCTTTCTATTATCTACTCGGTGAGTCTGGACATCTTTCTCCAATCTTTCATTGAATTTCATCATGTTTCGTTCCTTATCTATATCTTCTCCATGCCCATTGGAGTTTGATCCTTCAACTCCCAAATGGACATCCATTCCTTTAGCTTCATTCTCTGAACTGGAAGCATTTTGTGCCTCCTCCATTTCTCTGCACTAAGCGACAATTCGGTTCGGTTCTAACAATCATTAACTCTGCAAACACAATGTGTAGTCAACCGAAATTTGGTAGGCCATCAGTCCTTAACAAATTCCACAGTGTTTATAAACCAATCTGATTCAAGAAAAATTTTAGATTCCATTTTCTTTCTGAGCTCTGCTCTGCAATGATTTTTCAAGCACTAGCCCCTTTTTCTTATCCCCCAACCCATGCGACCATGGGTTTTGGGAAAGCGCTAGATCGATCAACGCTTACTTAGGACTTCGGGCCTCCGGCTTCAGAAGTTTTCAAAGAATAGCGCAAAAAATCTCTCGAAGTTCTTGATTAACGAACTCACGAAGTAGGGTGGATCAACAGTCCATGACTACCTCTCATCCAACGGTTGGAATTCACCATGGAATCTCATGCATCTAAGCTTCAATACTTTTGAGTTTCAGAGCTTCAGGACTTCAGAGAATTTCACATCCGCACACCCCCAACGCCTCGAATCGTTAATCTCTGAACACTTCCATGTCACCTTTGGTGACGTTATTACGTCTCGTCACCTTAGTGTTACGAAACTTTTGAAAGTTCTTCCTTTCGTTCCCTTATGAACCATTCTTCCAGAGTGTCAAGTCTCCGGATTTCACAACTGGTGCCACGTCACTGTGACCATCAGAGCCTACCACTCATACTTGAGAGGAGGTCCATGTGGTGAAACATTAGAAACGAACACGTGGCCCACTCTGACAAGTGAAACATGTCACATTCCAAATGACATTTCAATCCTTGGCGGGTCTGAAACCCACTAACATGTGGCACACATATCATGTGTCCACGTCATTCTCGATGACATCATCATGCCACGTTACTCATCATGACATCATCATTCAAGTCTCTCGAATTCCAAATTTTTGGACTTCTTTACCCTCCGAGTCCACATAGTACATCTCTCAACATTCCAAGTGGGGGCACGTGGCAGGCATAGGAGAGATCCACATCACCTCCAGGTGACATCATCATGACTTACCACTTTGGCTCTTCGAGGCTTCGGAGCTTCGTGCTTCGCGATTTCTCACCTCCGCACACACTAATTCTCTCGAACTTTGAATCCTGAACAAGCCAATATGCTGACATGTGTCCCTCTTGACGGACGGCCCGAAATAACTCTAGACTTCGGAGCTTTGGGGGATTTTTCCCTTCACCACTACGTTTTCCCCTTTTAACTTGGCTTGATCCAACGATAAGGCTTCTCCCCAGATCTGCGGTGTAGATATCCTCCGGGACTTCGTAACTTCGGGCTTTGACCCTTCTCTTATTTTTGCACCTAGCTTCACTGAATTCGCAAAGTCTGAAGGGCTTCCAAGGTAACTCTCCTGCACTTTCTCCAGATCTGACAGTCCTGAAGGATTCCCCTTCTCCTAAACAGATCCTATGACCAATATTACTCTGTGGCCCAATACCACATCTGTCATGGTTTTATAATATCGCTACACCTCCTAATCTTCGTAACATGACCAAGGTAACCTCTTGGCACCATTTCTCTCTGAAACCTTGCTTTTAATGACCACTTATCTGGCCCATCCAGGCTCAATTCTTGAACCTTGGCTCTAAACTTGATTTTTTTCCATTTCGATAACAATTATTTTCTGAAACTTTTGCTTCAACTTCCACTAACATGGCCCATCCAGGATCAGTGTTGAAATCATGGCTCTGATACCAATTTGTAACGTCCCCATCCACCAACAGGTTGGGCAATGCCACTACTCTAACACTTCACTTAGCTCTGATACCAATTTGTAACGTCCCCAACCACCAATAGGTCGGGCAACGCCACTACTCTGACACTTCAATTAGCTCTGATACCAATTTGTAATGTCCCCATCCACCAATAGGTCGTACAATGCCACAGAGGAACATACATATATATAACATGCATTTATAATGAATTCAAAACAAATAACACAAATTTATTGCTACCATACAGACTCAAATGGAATTGACAGTAATTCCTACATGCAACGGAACACATGATAACACTTCAAGAATCACATATATGCATAACATACATAATTAAGCACGGAAATGATAATTATCGTTTAACTAGAGTAAAACCATCAAATTCATACAGACATTCCACGAACCTCCCAGCCTTAGACCACACTTCTCGTCACTCTCAACAGTGGGTCACCCCTGAGCTGGGACTAAACTCCACCGGGAAAAGGATTCCTAGGCTAGGCAAGGTCAATAGGAAAGTCACATAGTTTAAGACGAAGGATTCTCTCCCAGGAGCCACTTACGCCCACTGCTCACAGACTCTCATTCCCCACATGTCTGTCCCACCCCAAGAGTATAAACCTTCACTGTCACACAATCCATCGGTTGATCCACCTCCCTTACCTTGGGCTTCAGCAACAGGCTAGATTGGAATTCTCAGAGCTCTGTAGCAGCTACGGGACTCCCTCTAGGAGAACTCACTTCCTCAGCACACTCTCTCACCTGGAGAGAGTTTCTCATGGGTCTGACAACCTTCTTCTTAAATCCACAACAACCTCTCTGACCTGGAGAGAGAGTTTCTCACGGGCCTGACAACCTGCCTCTTCAACCGCGGGCTTGACAACCCGCTTCTTCAAACCACAATAGCTAATTTGGGTAAGGTAAGGGATGGCTCATTAATTTACATAGGTGTACAATGGCCATGGGTTTAACAATGGCGTAAATGGTTGGTTGCATGCTTTCTCAGTGCGTGAATGAAATCGTGAGGAGAGATGGGGAAGATTGGTCTAGCATAGTGAATATGGTGAGAGTATGAAAGCAAAAGGAATTATGTGCGTGAACCTCCCTGCGTGAGTGAGTGTGTGCGTGT
>SNQJ01S0008651.1:19813-37304 GCA_010110895.2 Picea sitchensis | reverse complement strand
TTAAGGTTGATTTGCAAGTGATCTATATGCTTTCATTTTTCATATGAGATTGGTTCTAGGGATGCAATGCTAGGGTTTTGATTTGTTCATTCAGATGGAAATAGTATTAAAAAATAAATTATTTTAGGCATGTTTGCATAGAGTTCGAATGTCATTTTATTGGTTATTATTTAATGTTATAAAAAAATAAATATATAATATCTATAATTATTAATGTTTGAAATTAAAAGGTAATAGGCACTCACAATGGTTATTAAGTAATTTATCAAAATATTTCAATATATCATAGGGGCATTTATATGTTTCTTAAGCACTACAGACTAATTTTTGAAATAAGATTTTACAAAAGTCAACTTTTTTTATTTAACCCTAAAGTTATGTACCTTGTATAACAACACTTGTATAACGACACAATGGTGTGGTTATATGTTTAGTGCACACCACATATCAGTTTTTTAAGATAGCATGTTTTATAAAATTCAAATGTGGTTTGGTATTTTTTGAATTTAACCATATTGTAGTGTGTTTGGTATCAATATGCACCGGTGCGATTATATGTTTATGGAGAACCAATATTAAATTATTAAAAAATTGTTAATAAGTAAATTATTACAAAATTGTTAACCTTTATCTGGTGCCTATGGTATTGTATGCATACGTGTGTCTATAGGTTTAGTAAGCACCACAAACTAATTATTTTAAAATATTTTATTTCACAAAATTTGAGTTAAGTTTATCTAACCCTAAAGTGTTGTGCCTTGTACCAAGACACATTGGTGTGGTTGTATGTGATAATAAGCACCAATGCATTTATACATTTAGTATGCATTGCATGACATTTTTCTAAATAGTGTGTTTTACAATATTCGAGTGTGGGAGAGAATTTTTGAATTGTTATTTGTAGTGTATTTAAATAGGTAACTACACGGGTGTGTGTGTGTGTGTGTGTGTGTTATTATAAAGAACCCATGCACCTAATTGTTTTTAGGCATATTGAGTAGACAAACATTTCTAAAACCTCCACTCACCCACCTTCCATAAAAGAAGAACAAGGAGAAGTGCTTCGAAGAAAACCTTTACAAAATATTATTTTCCTTGTAGTGACACCTCAATATAACATTGTTGTTGAAAGGAAGAATAGAACTTAGGTTGAAATGGAAAAGTGTTTTCTTTAGGCTAAAGGCGAGTCGACTAGATTTTGGGCACAAGTTGTCTACTACTCAAATTGTATTTTGAACATGGTTTCAACCAAAGTGGTTTGGGATATGAATCCTCTTGAGAAATGGAGTGGAAGAAAACCCTTAGTTAGATATATCATAGCATTTGAATATATGTCATGGGTTTATATTCTAGATGATAAGTGAAAGAAGTTGGATGAAAAGAGGCATGCTTGTATTATTCTGGGATATTGTTGCAAGTTGAAAGCATACAAATTTGTTTATTGAGTCAAATACAAAGTTATTTGCAAAAATATGTTGTATTTTATGAGCATGCTTCAGGTGCAACCTTTTTGAAATCCTATTTTGGCATTTTAAGCAATGATCCATGTGAAAATGTGAGAAATTTTGGATCAACTTAGATGTGTGCTACCACGATCGACATGTCAATTGGTTTTTTGAATAAGCAATTGACTTGCATAACTGGATCAACTTGCAATCAAACCTCTTCAGCAGAGTCAACCAACATCAATGGTTCTCCTAACCATTCAACTATGGCCTCTTATTGTGAATTTTATGCAAGAATTCCTTCTACAAGGTAAACTAACCTTCCTTGGTGGGGGAATCAGATAATTTAAGTTGCTAGCATTGATGCAAGTAATGTAGATGACTCAAGGAAAACTAGAGGGCATAAACAATGTAGTGATGTTTATTTGATGGCATGTGTGCTAGAGGCATGTGATTTTGAGACAATTGTAGATGCACATGGTCCACTTTATTGGGAGAATGCTATGACTAAAGAGTACAAGTCCTTGATGAAAAATACTACTTGAGAATTAGTTCCCCATCATAAGGAAAGAAAGTGGTTACATGTCAATGAATGAGATGTGTAATTTGTAGATCGATCATTTAATTTTGAATGGATCAAATTATGCAATATGGGCATGAGACATGGAATCCCTATTGAACAGTAAAGGATTGTGGAAGTATACGAAGAAGATATCTAATAGACGATCAAGCAAAGTTCGTTGTTTATGAAAAGAAGGATGAGGTTGTAGGGGTCATCATGACCTATATCTCGCGAGAGATTCAGTTTCACATCAGTGGAATTGACTGCCCTCATCAAGTCTGGAAGAAGATGAAGATGATGTTTGACAGAGTCAATGAAAGCCACGCCATGCAATTGGAGAAAGTGTTGATCTCTCTTGATCCTCATTATTTTGATAGAATAGAGGACTATCTAGCACATGTGAAGGATCTACAGTTGAAATTGGGAAATTATGGAAAGAATTATTAGAAGAAAGACGAACAACTCATCTAGTTGGTCCTAATGAATTTGAGAACACCATTGGACATGTTCGTTTCAACTTTCCGAGCCAACTATTAGGAACAAAAGGAAGATGGTAAGGATCACACCTTTGAATCTTTATGTGCTATTTTGATCACTAATCAAAACAAATTTCTTGATGAAAGCAATCTTGGTGGTAAACATCAATCCCACTTGCTCAAGGGAAAGGGAAATTGGAATCACAAGGAAAGAGGAAAGTTTGATACCCCTATATAGAAACCTATATGTCTCGACCAAAAACATAAAGGGTAGACAGATGCACCCCATCAAAGTCGAAATAAGAAGACATGTCATTACTATGGTGAGATTAGACATGTTAAAAAATTATGTTATAAGAAGAGAGACAATTTAGAGGAGAAGGTTAAACTCCTTGAAGGAGACATGTCCTCTATTTTTCGACCCACTGATAAGTTCACCTTCCAAGTCAGAACTTCTCAATCCTTGATGTCTCATTCTACATAGATCAAATGGGTAGTTGACTCTGGGTGCACTCATCACATGGACAAGGATGCTTCCTTGTTCACCTCCTTGAGTGAAGTTGAGGAGAGGAAGATTTATGTTGCTGATGATTTTTCTCTAGATATTGTTGGTCAGGGTGATGTTTCCTTTTGACATGGGAGAATTATCGACGTATATCATGTGCCAAACCTCAGTGACAATATGTTGTCTGTCTCTCATTCAAAACATACAGGTAAGGTTGTGGAGTTTTGGCCAAATCGATTCTTTGTTCAAGAGATTTGAAGAAAGGTTAGTCGATTTTCATGAGAGGGTTTCTCGACTTGAAGGATAGTTTGTATAAATTATTGGACACGATTCAACCCAATTGCTCATGTTTCTCACACTGATGTGTGAAGTCGAATTTTGCATGAATGACTCAGAGACCTAAATCTTGGAAGTCTGAAGTGGATGGTAACTCAAAATATGGTTTTTGGTATACTTAAAGTTTTTCCCCTTAACAAAGTTTGTAAAGGATGTGAGCTTGGCAAGCATCATTCGACCCCCTTTGACTTTGGAAAAGTATGGTGAGCATAGAACCTCCTGGAGCTAGTTCACAATTATGTATGTTGCATCAATCTACCTTCCCTAATAAGTGAAAGGTGTATCTTGACCTTTATTGATGATCTCTCTTGTTTCACTTGGGTTTATTTTCTGAAGAATAATAATCTTGTCTTTGAACCATTCAAATAATTTAGAGCCTTTGCTGAAAATATATGTGGATGACCCATCAAGTGCTTGAAATCAGACAATGGTGGTGAGTATGTAAATCAACCTTTTGAAGAATACATGATTCAATCTGGTGTTGACTGGAAACATTCAATTCCTCATACACCTCAAAAAAATGGCATTGCAGAATGCAAGAATCAGACGTTAGTCGAAATGGATATATGCATTTTGTAGGCCAAAGATTTGCCTCCTTGATTCTGGTTTGAAGTTGTATATTGTGCAAACTATCTGCTCAATCGCATCTCAACTCAATTTGTTCCTTTGGTGACTCAAGTTGAAAAATGGTGTGGAAGGAAGACCTTATCCGACCACCTCCATGTGTTTGGATGTGTTTCTTGGGCTCATATTTCCTATGATTGTATAAAGAAGTTGGATGCAAAGAGTCATGCCTTCGTCATAATGAGCTACTCTAAAGAGTCTAAATCTTATTGACTATTTGATCCTGCCAAACGACAAATCAATATCAGATGAAATGTATGGTTTGATGAGAAGTCTTCTGGCATCAAGTTCTTGAATGCCTCTTCTGGATTGTTACAGGATGTTCACCTTGATGTTGTTTTCTACTATGATTCTCCTATTCTATTTTCCAATTCCTCGACTGGACAGTCAAACTTTGTTTGTGTTTCGACTAGACCGTCGACCTCCAAGTTAATTATTCCATTGATACTTATTTTGATTGGTCTACCATATCTATAAACTGAACTTGTTTTGACTTTTGATCGACCCTCTGTAGTGAACAAAAGTTCATCCCTTTCTTGTCTACCCAGTTGGGCTGCCAAGACCATTGAAACTGTTGGACTTGATGTCGGTGATATTTCGTCAAGATGACAAACTCGAAGTCAAAAGAAACATGACAAGATTTCCTTGATGACTCATGTACTGAGATTCCCAAGGTCAACCTAAATGGGAGTAGATTATGCAAACATAAATTGATTATTTTTCGAAGAATCGCACTTGGGAATTAGTTCCATGATTGCAAGGAAAGAATGTTGTGAAGTGTTGATGGGTCTACAGGACCAAATTTACCTATGAAGTTGTCATTGAGCATCATAAATCTTGCTTGGTTGTGAAGGGATTTTCTCAACAAGAAGGCATCGACCACACTAATACATTTTCCCCTGTTGCAAAGATGAACTATGTTCAACTGATTCTTTCCCTTGTTGCTTGATTTCAATGGCAAATCCATCAAATGGATGTGAAGACTCCATTTCTTCATGGTGAACTATCTAAAGAAATTTTCATGGAACAACCTCCCGGTTTAGTGATATATTCTAACTTGGTTTGTCAACTCAAGAATTCTCCCTATGGTTTGAAGCAAGATCCTAGAGCTTGGTATGCTAAGATCAATAGTTTATTTATTCGAATTGGTCTCAAACATTGTGAATCTGATCACAAATTATATCTCCATACCAATGGAAACACTTTGATTATTGTTGTATATGTTGATGAACTTGTCATCACTGGAAAAAACACTGATCTCATTTTTAGATTGAAGAAGCAACTTGTTGACTCCTTTGACATGACGAATCTAGGTACTCTGCATTATTTTTTGGGTCTTCAAGTATTACCATTATCTGATGGATTTTTCATTGCTCAATCTAAATATGTAATGGATATTTTGACATGTTTTAAGATGGAATATTGCAATCCCTATGCTACTCCATTTCAATATGGAGTAAATATAAACAAAACTTGTCAAACTCCAAAAGTTGATGCTACACTCTATCGACAATTGGTCGAAAATATTATTTATCTTACTTACAGTCGGCCTGATATTTCCTTTGATGTTAGGGTGGTTTCTTGGTTTATGCAAGACCCCATAGAAAGAAACTAGAAAGTAGTTAAACAAATTATTTGTATCTCAAGGGTACCATTCATTTTCGTATCAAGTATTGTCAAAGTTCAAATAAAATCTCGACTTCATTGACTTTGACTGGGCTGGCGACAGTGATGATTGGAAGTCCACTTCTGGATATGTGTTTCACTTTAGCTGTAACACACCCACTACGGGAACTAAAATTTTCAGCTTTTTCTTCTTCTCTCCAAGGAACAGAGTCCCCGAATTTCTATGGGGCCTGGTGCAGACCCTACCTTTCCTTGTCCTTAACCATGTGATCATCGGCTATGACCACAGACTTTACCACAGAGGTGCTCTCGGATTTCGCAATTCGGGGAATCACGATGCAAGCATTCCCCTGCTCTCTGTCTTTTGAGGGGCCGAAGTCCAAAAGAAACCAACAGATAGTCACATTTAATAATGCCTCGGATTAGAACCTGACACTCCACCTTTCGGGGTTTCGCGTACCAGGTTTTCGTGGTATAAGAGGATGAGGGGTTCCTCCCCTTCGGTTTCATGAGTGCCGAAACAATGAAAACTCATTTCGAGGTTTCCTCCATCAGAGTTTCGCGTCTGGCGAATACGAGGAAAACTGACCTTTGGAAATCCCAGGTACCGAAATGTCGGAACACCAAGACTATATGTGCTAATCCATTTCAGGAGTTTGCCTATCGGGATTTCGCGATATGCGAGGACAGGAGGTATTGCACCTAGGTTTCCCGAGAGCTGAAACTCTGAAACATCATAACTTTTCCATGCTCTATCATTTTGGGGTTTCGTAAGTCGGGGTTTTAGGACTGGCGAGTACAAGAGACTGGCCTTTAGGTATCCTGGGTGTCAAAACACCATATCTCATCCGCGCTATTATTATTTCGGGGTTTTGCAAGTCGGGGTTTCGAGACTAGTGATTACAAGGGATTCGCCCTTGGGCATCCCGAGTGCCGAAACATCGAAAACCTTATATACACCACGCTCATTTCGGGGTTTCGCATGTCAGGATTTCGGGCTATGCAAAGACAGGAGGTATCGCACCTGGGTTTCTCGGAAGCCGAAACTCCTAAGCCTGTATTCATTGCTAAGCTCATTTTGGGATTTCGGGAGTGGCGAGTACAAGGGAACTTACCCTTGGGTTTCCCAGATACCGAAACGCCGAAACATCACAACTCATCCATGCTAGTCCATTTTGGGGTTCGCTAATCGGGATTTCGGGACTGGCGAGTGCAAGGGAACTTACCCTTGGGAGTCCCGGGTGCCGAAACACCGAAACATTAAAATCTTCTCACGTTCTATCATTTTGGGGTTTCTCACATCGGGATTTCGTGACATGCGAAGACAAGGAGACTTACCCTTGGGTTTCCCGGTTGCCAAAACTCCGAAACACCAAAACATTAAAATTTACTCACGCTCTATCATTTCGGGGTTTCTCACATCAGGATTTCATGACATGCAAAGACAAGGAAACTTACCCTTGGGAGTCCCGGGTGCCGAAACGCCGAAATATCAAAGCCCATTCACGCTATATCATTTCGGGGTTTCGCAAATCAGGATTTCATGACATGTGAGGACAAGGACACTTGTCCTTGGGTATCCCGGGTGTCGAAATGCCAAAATACCAAACTCCAACCACACTATATCCTTTTGGGGTTTCATGAATCAGAATTTCGTGACATGTGAGGACAAGGACATTTGTCCTCAGGTATCTCAGGTGCCGAAACGCCGAAATACCAAACTCCAACCACACTATATCCTTTCGAGGTTTTGCAAATCGGGATTTCATGACATGTGAGGATAAGGACACTTGTCCTCGGGTATCCCGGGTGCCAAAACGTCGAAATACCAAACTCCAACCACACTATATCCTTTTGGGGTTTTGCAAATTGGGATTTCGTGGCATGTGAGGATAAGGACACTTGTCCTCAGGTATCTCAAGTGCCGAAACGCCGAAATACCAAACTCAAAGGGAACCATTCTTTCTGGTGCAAGGTTTCCAAACTTAGGCCATGAAAACCTTCAACGGATTCTTGGGTAATTATCACCAAGCTGGGTGACCTGACTAAGAGGCCTTCTTAAATCATCGAGCTATGAACTATGTGACAAGGGTGAGGTAAGATCAAGTATTTATTAAAAAACGGTGGTCCTTTCAAGGAACTCACTCTGGCTCTGGAGTATGATGGAGCCTCCCGGAAGGAGGTGCCTTCAGGGCAAAACAACCCAGGGCATGGCTGGGGTCAAGTACAACGGACAACTCTCCAAGGAACGAGCTCAAAATCGAAACTTATTCGTTCTATACGTAAATCGATTATAGTTATATAAGTATAAGCACACATTCATTGTTGTTGATCAAAACACCAGGCAAACACTTCTATGCAGAAATCAATCATCTATAAGTGTACAAACATGAGCATGCATTTCAGGAACATTCAAATTTGAAATACAAGACATGAACACTTATCAGAAAACACCAGGTGTAAAACAACTACTGAGAGGGGTGCTCGTTTCCACCCAACCGTAGGCTCAGTGACTCCAAAAGGATTTACTACTAGCCACCCCCGAGCTAGACCATGATGCTTTGAGACTCAGTCTCTCACTTCATGTTCGTCAGAAGTCCAGGACGAAGGTTACTCTCCTTCTCCTCTACTCATCACTCTTTGTATTTCCTGGAGTTCCTCTGGTTCTCCTCCTTGCGATTCCTGTCGCGTGTGTGTGTCTGTATCTGTGTGCTCCACTCTCCCCCTCCTTCCACACTTCTTTCCTCCTATGAGGTTGTGTGTGGCACGAAATTCCATGTTCGATGGTCAGGTCTGAGAGCTTCTATGGATGGGCAGTTCACCCCATCCCCTCATTTACTCTTGAGGAGCCTCCCCACCTACCGTCCGGGCGGGTAATTCATTTCGGGGTCTGAGAGTGAGATTTGATTTTCCTGAGCACGTACAAACCAGTATGGTTTGGCTCAGTGGAAGTCAACGTAGCCACTCCCGGCCCCTTCCACCATCTCTCATAAGCCATCGTGGTCTCTTTTCAGCACATCCCCCTCTCAGCAGTCATGCAACATATATTCATACATCATATACATTCCTTGGACCTTTTATACTAAGGTCTGTTAATTCAAACATTCACAATCTTTGAGTTTTTCATAATTCTTGGCCAATATAGTTATTTTTACAAACTGTGGGAAACAGGGTGTTACATTAGCATTGGACCATTGGTTTGGTAGTGTAAGAAATAGAAGGTAGTCTCCTTGTTGACTATAGAATCAAAATACCATGGCATCGTTCATGCAAGTACAGAGGTAGTCTAGATTCGTCAACTTCTGGGTGAACTTGGATTTCATGTTCATACCTCGACTACAATATACTATGATAATCAAAGTGCCATTCAAGTTTCTGACAACCCTATTTCCCACAGTAAGATGAAGCATGTTGATTTTAATGCTCACTATTTAAGAAAATTGGTCCATGAGAACATTTTCTCTCTTATTTATTGTAGAACAGATGATCAGGTAGTTGATATCTTCACTAAGACATTATCTAAAGCTATATTTATTAAGCTTTGTATGATGTTTTGGCTTCATGAAGTTGCAATTATGAAGGGGTGTCTTGCCAAAATAATTTCACCTCATGAATCTCCATAGTTGTGTGTTGATGGGGGGTGTTGGAACATCAAGTCCTTTTGGTTCATCACACTTCTCCTATAATTAGTCGATCAGGCGATTGACCTACACCTAAAAAAAGTCGTTCGGGCGATCGATAGAATATCTACATTAGTCAATCAAGTAGTTGACAAGTATGTCGGTCAGATAGTCAACCAGTAGTCGAAGATAGTTGGCCGGTGGATCAACTAGCCAAGCAATTGAATACAAGATGGACGCATGGACGATCGAGTCAAGCATCCTTGTTAAGATGACATGACAGCGCGGATTTGATGGAGTCAAATCTAACAACTGATGGTTTTATGTGGACAAGATCCTCCCAATTTCAAGGAAGTTGGTTAGATCTTGAAGCTATAAATAGAAGACCCGATGGGTCATTATCATCATTGAAATATCGTTGTTGTTTTATAAGATGTCCAATATGCATTTTGATGTTTTTATCACAATGTGATGTGCTTAAGTGTTGTAATGGTGTCTTTATACACAACCTTATATCTTCAAAAAATGATTTCCTCTTCAATTATCTACAATTTTGTTTGTATGTTTCATATCAGGTTACACCCAATCCCCAACAGATGATTTGGTCATTACCTTGGTAGTGTTAAGTTGATTTTGGGTTTGAAGAATAAGTTGATAGATATATTTGAAATGACCAACCTTAGTCTATTGCATTTATTTATGGGCATCCAAGTCTTACAAATGGATAATATATTTATCTCTCAACCTAAGTATTATTTGCATATAAATGGATGGTTGTAATCCATATGCTACTCCATATCAATTGGGAGTGAAGTTGAATGTAATATTTCAGATATAAAAAAGTATGCAGAACTGAAATAAATAGATAGAAATGGAAGATGAGCAAACATATAACCAAAACAACACCACAATAATACCAAAATGATACCAGAATAACACCAGAAAGAGCATTTTGATTACTCAGAGCAATGTTCACTTGCCTCTTTGAGGGGGAAACCTCCAACAGAGCAGAGCTCTATTACAATAATATCCAAGACAAAATTTCTCATACCCTCGACTCCTATTTATACTAAATATGTCTATCAAAAGAACCATCTAGAGGAAGATCATTCTAGAAGTGGAAGCTTCTATTAGGTCTTCTTACATTGGACTTATTATTCCTTATTGCTAGGCCTTATTAATATTGACCTTTATTACATGGAAATATATTATTCTACCTGCATGAGGGGTTAGGTCCCTAACATGTCCTCCCCCTTAAAAACAGCCTTGTCCTCAAGGCTTGAGATGAAGAAATTGTTGCAGAATGGTAGTTGGTTCCCAAGTGGCATCTATTGGAGTTGTATATTTCCAATGGACTAAGACTTCCTTGATGGTTCGTTGACGCAGACGATGCTCACGCTGGTCCAAAACTGCTTGTGGTTGTATCCAAATGGAGCCCTCTTCATCCAACTCGGGAAGGTTGGTTTGAGTTTGGAACTTAGTTCCAATCACCTTATTTAGGCAGGAAACATGAAAAATAGGATGGAGCTTAGAATGAATGGGAAAAGATAACTGATAGGCCACTTGTCCCACATGCTTGAGAACAATATAAGGACCATAAAAGTTGGGCGCCAGTTTCTGACAATGGTCATCCTTGAGGGAATTTTGCTTGTAAGGTTGCAGTCGAAGAAACACCTGATCCCCTTCTACAAATTGACGTTCAAAGCAACCTTGATTTGCTTGTTGCTTCATGCGATTATGGGCCATGACCAAATTCTCTTTGAGGGTACGGAGAACATCCTCTCGAACTATAAGCGTTTGGTCAATCACCTAGACGTTCGAGACACCTTGAAAATATGAAAGAATTGAAGGTGGATTTTTTCCATATACCGCTTCAAAAGGAGTCATGTGTGTAGTTGTATGGTATGAAGTGTTGTACCACCATTCAGCTACTGGTAACCATTGAGCCCATTGATTTTTCCTTTCCAATGCAAAACACCTCAAATATGTTTCCAAACACTTGTTGACAATTTCAGTTTGACCATCAGTCTGGGGATGATAAGTTGTGTTGAGATGAAATTGGGTGCCTTGTAGCTTGAAAATTTCTTGCCAAAATTTGCTGGTGAAAGTTTGGTCATGATCAGAAACAATAGAATGCAGCATGTCATGAAGCTTGAAGACCTGATCCATGAAAATTTGAGCCACAGTGGATGTTGTAAATGGGTATTGAAGAGCAGAGAAATGAGCATACTTGGAAAGACGATCAACTACCACCATGATGATTGATTTATTTCCCAACTTAGGTAAGCCTACAATAAAATTCATAGATATATATCGTCAAATAGCAAGTGGAATTGGAAGCAGTTGTAGTGTGTTAGGAGATTTGACTGTGGTGCCCTTGTTGCATTAACAGACATCACATTCGGCCACAAAATTGCGAACATCCTGTTTCATACCATCCCAGAAAAAAGAACGTTTGACCCAATCATAGGTTTTGGTAAACCCGGAGTGCCCCGCTGTGGGTGTATCATGAATCTCATAAAGTACCGTGGATTTAAGTTTTGACTGTTTACTTAAATACAAACGGACTTTGTATAGAATCTCATCATTGAGCCAAGAGTACCCTAGGGAAACTGGAGAATTCGACTGAAATTGTTGTATCAGATGTGAACTTTTGCGATCGTGTAGCCATTCCTAGAGAACAACTTGGAGCCAATATGGGACAATGAAGGAGAGAGAAAAAAGAGACCCTTCATCTTCATATTTTCTGGAAAGTGCATCAACAACCACATTTTCTTTGATTTTTTTGTAAATGATCTCATAATCATATCCAAAGAGCTTAGTCACCCATTTGTGTTGCTTTAGGGAGGAAAGGAGTTGTTCCATAAAATAATTGAGGATTTGATGATCTGTCTTAATTTGGAAGCATTGCCCCAATAGATAAGGGCGCCAAAGATCCACGGCATGCAAAATAGCCAACATTTCCTTTTCATAGATTGATTTGCCCAAATTTTGCTTCGAAAGTTGTTTGTTGGTAAAGGCCAAAGGACGACCCTCTTGCATAAGGACATCACCAATTCCTTTCCCAAAAGCATCACATTCGAGGAAAAAGGTCTTTGTGAAATCAAGAAGGGCCAGGACTGGAGTGGTGGACATGGTCATCTTCAAGGTTTGAAAATCCTGAGCATCTGTTGGAGTCCAAGTGAAAGAATTATTTTTAAGGAGTGCAGTGAGAGGTGCCACAATATTTCCATAATTCTTCACAAACTTTCGATAATAACCTGTTAAACCTAGAAATCCATGCAATATTTTGAGATTCTTTGGGTGAGGCCAATCTTGCGTAGCTTCAATCTTTTTAGGATCCACCCTGACGTCGTCCTTTCCAACAATATGACCCAAGTACTCGATTTCCGAGGTGCCAAAAGAACATTTAGATTGTTTGAGGAAAAGTTAGTGCTAAGAGAGTAGATGGAGAACTCGATCCACATGAGCAAGATGGGTTGTACAGGTTTTACTATAGATGAGGATATCATCAAAGAAAACTAAGACAAAATGACGGAGAAAATGATGGAAGATATGATTCATGAGGCTTTGGAAAGTGGAGGGAGCATTACACAGGCCAAAGGGCATGACCAAAAACTCATAGTGGCCCTCATGAGTTCTAAATGTAGTCTTAGGAATGTATGCCTCTTTCATACCAATCTGGTGGTAGCCAGAATGAAGATCAAGTTTAGTAAAGAACTGGGTGCCACTCAATTCATCCAAGAGGTCATCAATGACGAGGATGGGAAATTTGTCTTTAATGGTGAGTTTGTTGAGGGTGTGGAATTCAAGACACATGCACCAAGAACCATTTTTCTTAAGGACCATGACCACAGGAGAAGAGTAGGGGCTCGTACTAGGGTGGATAACACCTCCATTGAGAAGTTCTTGAAAAAAATTCTCAATTTCATTTTTTTTGGAAAAGGGGTGACGATAGGGATGGATATTGGGAGGAAGGTTGCTTGGGACAAGGGGAATAGAATGATCATGAACACCACGGGAAGGAGGGAGTGGAAAAAACCACTTGATGTTTAGAGAGGATGGATTGAAAGTTCGGCGGCACAGAGGGTGTCTCAGTTTCTTGTATGGCATGGAGTTGGGAAATAATGCCATAATAATCTTTTTTGAGCAGCTTTTCCATGCGATGGGAACTAATGATCTCTGGGGAACCGACAGTGATGCCTTGGAACTTATATGGTTGGACATCCTAGTTGAATTGCAAGGTTAATTCCTTAAAATCCATGAGAATGGGACCCAAAGTCCTTAGCCATTCTGCACCCAACACAATGTCACAACCACCCATGTTGATAGAAAACATATGAGATTTCAGGTGGTAGTCACCAATTTGGAGACACACATTTTCACAATGACCTCCACATTTCATGGACCCACCATTGGCAATCATGCTTTGAAAATTATTGATTTCCCAGATATAGGAATTAGTTTTTTGGGCAATGCGGTGATGAATAAGATTATGGGTGCTTCCACTATCAACAAGAATGATGACCTTCCTATGCTTGATGTAACCAATTAGCTTAAGGGTTTGGGGAGAAGAGAAGTCAGTGAGAGCATTTAGGGAAATGACTGGTTCTACTTTGGGAGGGTATGAGGGAGGGGTTATGTCAGTGGGTTCAGGTGACACGGACACAAGGGGAGCCTCAACATCCTCTTCTGAAACATCCTTCGAGATGGCCATAAAAATATTTTGGTCCTTACACTTGTGTCCCGAAAAATATTTTTCATCACAATTATAACAAAGGCCTTTGAGTTGGCGTTCAACCATTTCGGCCCTGGTCAATTTCTGGATATTTAGTGGAGTAGAAGGAGGAGTGGGAGTTATTGGTTTAGTGTGAGGAATAAAGGAGGGTTTTCGGTTTTGAGAAGAGACAACATGTTGCTCTTCCTTAGCTATTTTAGATAAGGGCACCAAACATCCACGACATGAAAAATAGCCAACATTTCCTTTTCATAGATTGATTTGCCCAAATTTTGCTCCGAAAGTTGTTTGTTGGTAAAGGCCAAAGGACGACCCTCTTGCATAAGGACATCACCAGTTCCTTTCCCAAAAGCATCACATTTGAGGAAAAAGGTCTTTGTGAAATCAGGAAGGGTCAGGACTGGAGTGGTACACATGGCCATCTTCAAGGTTTGAAAATCCTGAGCATCTGTTGGAGTCCAAGTGAAAGAATTATTTTTAAGAAGTGTAGTGAGAGGTGCCACAATATTTCCATAATTCTTCACAAACTATCGATAATAACCTATTAAACCCAGAAATCCACACAAGATTTTGAGATTCTTTGGGTGAGGCCAATCTTGCGTAGCTTCAATCTTTTTAGAATCCACCCTGACGTCGTCCTTTCCAACAAGATGACCCAAGTACTCGACTTTCGAGGTGCCAAAAGAACATTTAGAATGTTTGAGGAAAACTTGGTGCTGAGAGAGTAGATGGAGAACTCGATCCACATGAGCAAGATGGGTTGTACAGGTTTTACTATAGATGAGGATATCATCAAAGAAAACTAAGACAAAATGACAGAGAAAATGATGGAAGATATGATTCATGAGTCTTTGGAAAGTGGAGGGAGCATTACACAGGCCAAAGGGCATGACCAAAAACTCATAGTGGCCCTCATGAGTTCTAAATGAAATCTTAGGAATGTATGCCTCTTTCATACTGATCTGGTGGTAGCCAGAACAAAGATCAAGTTTCGTAAAGAACTGGGTGCCACTCAATTCATCCAAGAGGTCGTCAATGACGGGGATGGGAAATTTGTCTTTAATGGTGAGTTTGTTGAGAGCGTGGAATTCAGGACACATGCGCCAAGAACCTTCTTTCTTAAGGACCATGACCACATGAGAAGAGTAGGGGCTCGTACTAGGGTGGATAACACCTCCATTGAGAAGTTCTTGAAAAAAATTCTCAATTTCATTTTTTTGGGAAAAGGGGTGACGATAGGGGCGGATATTGGGAGGAAGGTTGCTTGGGACAAGGGGAATGGAATGGAATGATCATGAACACCATGGGAAGGATGGAGTCCCTAGGGAGTGGAAAAAACCACTTGATGTTTAGAGAGTATGGATTGAAGGTCCGGCGACACAGAGGGTGTCTCAATTGCTTGTATGGCATGGAGTTGGGCAATAATGCCAGGATGACCTTTTTTGAGCAGCTTTTCCATGCGATGGGAACTAATGATCTCTGGGGAACCAACAGTGATGCCTTGGAACTTATATGGTTGTCCCTCCTGGTTGAATTGCATGGTTAATTCCTTAAAATCCATGAGAATGGGACCCAAAGTCCTTAGCCATTCTGCACCCAACACAATGTCACAACCGCCCATGTTGATAGCAAACATATGAGATTTCAGGTGGTAGTCACCAATTTGGAGACACACATTTTCACAACTCCCTCCACATTTCATGGACCCGTCATTGGCAATCATGCTTTGAAAATTATTGACTTCCTGGATATAGCAATTAGTTTCTTGGGCAGTGCGGCGATGAATAAGAATATGGGTGCTTCCACTATCAACAAGAATGATGACCTTCATATGCTTGATGTAACCAATTAGCTTGAGGGTTTGGGGAGCAGAGAAGTCAGTGAGAGCATTTAGGGAAATGTTCGGTTCTACTTTGGGAGGGTATGAGGGAGAGGTTATGTCAGTGGGTTCAGGTGACACAGACACAAGGGGAGCCTCAACATCCTCTTCCGAAACATCCTTCTAGATGGCCATAAAAAGATTTTGGTCCTTACACTTGTGTCCTGGAAAATATTTTTCATCACAATTATAACAAAGGCCTTTGAGTTGGCATTCAACCATTTCGGCCCTGGTCAATTTCTAGATCTTTAGTGGAGTAGAAGGAGGAGTGGGAGTTATTGGTTTAGTGTGAGGAATAAAGGAGGGTTTTCAGTTTTGAGAAGAGACAACATGTTGTTCTTCCTTAGCTATTTTAGTAGCTTCCACCCAACTCTGAGGTCGAGCCATGAGGACATGGGAACAAATATCATCCTTGAGGCCACTGATAAAACATTCTCTGAAAAAAGCATCAGACATGCCCTCTGTACGAAAAGTCAATCGCTCAAAAGAAGCTATAAAGTCTTCCACTATGCTAGATTGTTTTAACTTTGTCAAATGGCCTAAATGGTTGGTGTCAGTGTCAAAGCATTCATAAATATATGCCACCAAGTGTGTCCAAGCCACATACCCTTGGTAGGCATTTTTTCTCCATTGCCACCATTGCCAACGTTCTTGATCTAGATGGAGAACACCATACCGGATTTTTGTCAACTCGTCAGTAATGCCATACAAAGAGAAATAATGTTCCATTTGAGTTACCAAGCTAGTGGGATCTGAGCCATCAAATTTGGTCACATCCACACATGGAAGGCGTAGGTCACACTGAAAGTAATGGGGCTGAAAATTCTGGGAATGAGAGGAAGTTTCACTTTCGGTATGCAATGGTGGGTCATATAAGGGAATCTCTGCAGGGATATGCAGCTTGGCGCAGATCATCGTAGTGACCAATTCAAGATGGACAGTCATGTCTTGTTTGAGGTCTTGTTTGAGTTCCTTGATTGAGGCAGCGATTGAGGCAACTATGGAGGAATGCATTTTTTGATTGATGGAGACAATATTGGCACTGAGTTGTCGCACTTCTTGTTGGGTTTCTGTGAAATTAGAGTGCAAGGTATTGAAGTGAGCTTCCAAGTCTTGGCTACGAGTATGGGCCATGATGACGAGGGAACATGAAAAGGGGCGGGTAGGACCACATAGACAATGGGTTATGGGTGAAGTGTATCACAATGATCAAGGCGACGAGTTGAATCCAATGGGGTAAAGCCCAAATAAGGGTGTTGGAAGGGGTTGGGTCCACAAAAACGTTTTTGCTGAAAATTGATAGGTATAACTGTGATAAGGGCGAAGAGAGAAATCCAACATAATAGGTATCAAATAATGGTGCCAACAGGATCCAGACTTTTTTTTTACTCATTCGGAGTTATACTCCAATATGAAGAATACTACAGTGATGAAATGCCCAAATGTTTAACATGAAGAAATGTGTAGTAATTTTGCAACTCGAATGCAGGAGACACAACTGTGCGACAATAGATCTTGTATGTTCTGTTTTTGTTTCCTTCCCAAGGGTTAGGTATTCAAGGGTTCTACAGACAAGGTTTTTCCCTGTGTTATAGTTCTCTGATATACGTGCGAGGTCCAACAGTATTACTCGGTCGAATATCTCAGGGCACCAACTAAGGAGGCTAGATTGTGCCCTTA
>SNQJ01S0008651.1:0-16118 GCA_010110895.2 Picea sitchensis | reverse complement strand
TCAAAATTCCAAATTTACATTTAAAAACGTTAAAAATAATATTGAATAAAATTTAAATAATTGTTTATACTATTCATTAAGTAAAAAGTGTTATAGCATTATATAAATTACTATAAATCTTGGAACAATGTTATAATATTCTATAAATTACTCAGTGTCATGTATATGATGGAATTGTTGGGTGCAAAATGTATATGACGGAAGTGTTGGGTTCAAAATGTAAAAATGAAAATTAAAAATAAATTTCAACTTTATTATCATAAACAAAATCAAAATTCCAAAATTTCAAATTTACATTTAAAAATGTTAAAAATAATAATGAATAAAATTTAAATATTTGTTTATACTATTCATTAAGTAAAAAAATGTTATAGCATTATATAAATTAATATAAATCTTGATACAATGTTATAATATTTTATAAATTACTCAGTCTCATGTAAATGACGGAATTGTTGGGTGCAAAATGTATATGACGGAAGTGTTGGGTGCAAAATGTATATCACTCAACAGGGTGAACATGAAAAATGAAAAATGTGAACCCGCGACTCCACCAGCAACTTTGTAATTGTTGGTTGTAAAATGTATATGGCGGAAGTGTTGGGTGCAAAAAGTATACCACATAACAAGATGGACATGAAAAATGAAAATTAAAAATAAATTTCACCTTTATTATCATAAACAAAATCAAAATTCCAAATTTATATCTAAAAAAGTTAAAAATAATATTGAATAAAATTTAAATAATTGTTTATACTATTCATTAAGTAAAAAGTGTTATAACATTATATAAATTACTATAAATCTTGGTACAATGTTATCTATAAATTACTCTGTCTCACGTATATGATGGAATTGTTGGGTGCACAATGTATATGACAGAAGTGTTGGGTGCAGGGTGCAAAATGTATGACCCCGCACTCCATAATTGTTGGGTGCAAAATGTATATAACGGAAGTGTAGGGTGCAAAATGTATATCACAAAAAATGAAAATTAAAAATAAATTCACCTTTATTATCATAAACAAAATCAAAATTCTAAATTTACATTTAAAAACGTTAAAAATAATATTGAATAAAATTTAAATATTTGTTTATACTATTCATTAAGTAAAAAGTGTTATAGCATTATATAAATTACTATAAATCTTGGTACAATGTTATAATATTCTATAAATTACTCAGTCTCATGTATATGACAGAATTGTTGGGTGCAAAATGTATATCACAGAACAAGATGGACATGAAAAATGAAACATTATTCTATAAATTACTCAGTCTCATGTATATGACAGAATTGTTGGGTGCAAAATGTATATGACGGAAATGTTGGGTGCAAAATGTATATCACAGAACAAGATGGACATGAAAAATGAAACATGTGAACCCCCGACTCCACCAACCTGTGACTCTGTAATTGTTGGGTGCAAAATGTATATGGTTGAAGTGTTGGGTGCAAAAAGTATATCACTAAACAAGTTAGACATGAAAAATGAAAAATAAAAAATAAAATCAACTTTATTATCATAAACAAAATCAAAATTCCAAAATTTCAAATTTACATTTAAAAACGTTAAAAATAATATTGAATAAAATTTAAATAATTGTTTATACTAGTCATTAATTAAAAAGTGTTATAGCATTATATAAATTACTATAAATCTTGGTACAATGTTATAATATTCTATAAATTACTCAGTGTCATGTATATGACGGAATTGTTGGGTGCAAAATGAAAATTAAAAATAAATTTCACCTTTATTATCATAAACAAAATAAAAATTCCAAAATTCTAAATTTACATTTAAAAACGTTAAAAATAATATTGAATAAAATTTAAATATTTGTTTATACTATTCATTAAGTAAAAAATGTTATAGCATTATATAAACTAATATAAATCTTGATACAATATTATAATATTCTATAAATTACAATGTTATAATATTTTATAAATTACTCAATGTCATGTATATGAAGGAATTGTTGGGTGCAAAACGCATATGACGAAAGTGTTGGGTGCAAAATGTATATCACGGAACATGTTGTACATAAAAAATGAAACATGTGAACCGGTGACTCCACCAACCCTCGACTCTGTAAGAATGTATATGGCGGAAGTGTTGGGTGCAAAAAGTATATCACACAACAAGATGGACATGAAAAATGAAAAATAAAAATAAATTTCACATTTATTATCATAAACAAAATCAAAATTCCAAATTTATATCTAAAAACATTAAAAATAATATTGAATAAAATTTAAATAATTGTTTATACTATTCATTAAGTAAAAAGTTTTATAACATTATATAAATTACTATAAATCTTGGTACGATGTTATAATATCCTATAAATTACTTAGTCTTATGTATATGAGTGAATTGTTGGGTGCACAATGTCTATGAAGTGTTGGGTGCAAAATGTATATCACTAAACAGGTTGGACATGAAAAATGAAAAATGTGAACCAGTGACTCCGTAATTGTTGGGTGCAAAATGTATATGAAGAAAGTGTATAGTGCAAAGTGTATATCACGGAACAAGGACATGAAAAATGAAAATTAAAAATAAATTTCTTTATTATCATAAACAAAATCAAAATTCCAAAATTGCAAATTTACATTTAAAAACGTTAAAAATAATATTGAATAAAATTATTTAAATATTTGTTTTTACTATTCATTAAGTAAAAAATGTTATAGCATTATATAAATTACTATAAAAATCTTGATACAATGTTATAATATTCTATAAATTACTCAGTCTCATGTATATGACGGAAATTGTTGGGTGCAAAATATATATGACGAAATTGTTGGATGCAAAATGTATATTACTGAACAAGATGGACATGAAAAATGAAAAATGTGAACCCGCTACTCGACCAACCCGTGACTCCGTAATTGTTGGGTGCAAAATGTATATGGCGGAAATGTATATCACGGAACAAGCTAGACATGAAAAATGAAAATGAAAAATAAATTTCACCTTTATTATCATAAACAAAATCAAAATTCCAAATTTACATTTAAAAAAGTTAAAAATAATATTGAATAAAATTTAAATAATTGTTTATACTATTCATTAAGTAAAAAATTGTTATAGCATTGTATAAATTACTATAAATCTTGGTACAATGTTAAAATATTCTATTTATTACTCACATAGTCTCATGTATATCAAGAATTGTTGGGTGCAAAATGTATATGACATAAGTGTTGGGTGCAAAATGTATATCACGGAACACACTAGACATGAAAAATGAAAAATGTGAAACCACGACTCTGTAATTGTTGGGTGCAAAATGTATATGACGGAAGTGATGGGTGTATATCGCGGAACAAGGACAAGAAAAATGAAAAATAAAAATAAATTTCACCTTTATTATTATAAACAAAATCAAAATGCCAAAATTATTTTTATTTTTCATGTCTAGCCTCTTCCGTGATATACATGTTAAGTAAACATTTAAGGCTCTGAGGTCTGTTAGGCAAACATTTAAGGCTGTCAGAAACATTTAAGATTGTCAGAACCGTCCAAGGTCCTCGCACTGTGTAAACATTTAAGAAATAATGTGTGTGGCAGGCTTTGCTTATGTTAAGTACTTAATAATAATAAAAAATAGACAAACCTTGGATACGCTAGCATATCATACATTGAGATAAATTTAGCTAGCAGAAAATGCTAAGACAAACATTCGAACTAATACTAGCATTAATTCACCTTCAAGCAATGCATAAAAAAATATATGATTCAAAAAGATCGTATATGATCAAAAAGTTTGGATATGTGAACATATAAAACATTGGGAATAGTGAAGCCAGCAATAAGACCTCCAATTTGTTATCCAATCAAATCGTGACATATATGGTATTTTTTATTATATAAAAATCAATGATTTTTGTTCCCTAGTTTCAACATTAGATATTATGCACTTATTTGTGGTCAAAGGACAAACTAATACCAGGTCAACGAATTATTGATTGCTATAGTCCCTCTATACCTACGGCAGGGACTAATAAGGGGATCACGAGCAAAACCATCTTAAAACTTGATCAAATAAATTAATATAATGTCTTTGTTTTGCTTTAAAATGTCATTTAATTTCATTATGGGTTAGAAATAAAGTAGTAATTGTTTTTGAATAAATGTATAAATTCATAAAATGTTGAGTAAAGCTTCATGTTCATTTGGCCTTATGAAGGAACCTTGGATCTAGATTTGGTTGTTAATTATATTTCAGGTCTTTATGAAGGCTATCAAATCTAGTCTTCACCAGTTTCTTGTGGGACTTTACATGGTTTTTCCCCAAGGTTCATATACTTCTATCTCTTTGTGGCCATTACCAAGACCATTAGTGACTTTGGAAAATGAGGTTCTTGTGGGTCGAGTGTCAATTTCACTATTTGCCGATAGATTTGACTTCAGGGATAATGAATTTTGTCAGATAATGGATGATTTGGCGTCAATTTCATTGGGTAGTGTATTAGTAGAGTAAGTGAGATTGCACCGAGTAAAATTTCCCCACATTTGGTATAAAATATTGGAACCCTCACGTTCCTATCCCTTCATTTTCTCTAATCGATATTGTCTGGAAGTTTCTCAACTCATTTATGGATTTCTAATGCATTCAAATCTTGGGTTTATCAAGCCAAGGGTGTTATTTTCTATTACGGGCTTTGGGTTTTCCAAGGGTTTTCTAGATTTGGGATGTGGTGTATGTTGGGTGTCGGAGGGGCTTTCACAAGCTACTCAAAATATTGCATGTAATATTGGGTCTTTGCAAGCTAATAATACTATTGACAAGGTATTTTGATTGTCTTAGGGTTCTATTGGATGTTTGTAGGAGGTTGCTTGTGATGGTAATGGTATCCTTTCTAAGAGTGATTTCTAGAAAGTGAAGGTGACTAGTCCTATTGATCTAGATTATTTTGAGAACGACATGAAGACAAAAATATAACCGATATATAACAAGGAAATACACAAAGATAATGCGGAGAACACATAAATATAGTGAAACCCAACTTCTATTAATGAACAAGAGAGAGAAAAACATTGTAGAACAAAAACTGGTAGAATGGGATAGTTTATCTATGAAAAGAAAGAGATGTTGGCTACGCTTCATTTGTAACAATATTTTCATCACACTCCATTGCATGCTTAAAGGGCCTCCTTCACCTCAATTATATATGAAAGACTAAGAGGAGAACAATTCCCATGATGCATGTGGGATAAATTGGACTAAGTTTATAAAATTCCATAGGCATGTAAAACACTAGGACTTCACGGGTGGTCACCCATCCTAGTACTACTCTAGCTTGAGCGTGCTTAACTGTAGAGTTCTAATGGGATCCGGTGCATTAACACTATGTTGTAGTCATATACATAAGACCACTAGGAAATCATTACATGATGTCTGTAATTAACAAATGAATATGACATTACATTACATTCCCCATCAAAAGGGTGAATATCATGGTTTATCAAAACCATAGGCTCAAAATGGTGATTCAGTGTAAAAGGTGGATGGCCACTGAGATCCATCTAGATGATTCATCTCCCCTTAGGAAGAAATGGTCCTCATTGCATCAAGTTCCCATGGGAGATGGGGAGACTTCTACTAAATCTGAAGCTTGGTGCATTGATTTCCTTGCTGAAGAAGTTGTATTGCTTAGCTTGTTGAAGGTTCTCATGAACCTGTTGTTGGAGGGGTTGGATTTGTTCAACCAATCTAGCTGCATGATCTATCTGAGTGTGGAAGGACTCTGTCGGTGAAGATGCAGCATGAAGAGTATGAAGGGTTCTGTTATAACCTTTCTTGACTAGGCAGTGTGGAGGCACCCCTGTAGGTGCAGGAAGAACACCTTGGTACTCTTCTACAATCTCGTCGATCTGCTTCTGTTAGATAGAAAGGTCTTGGGTTGAGGTTGCAGTGGTTGCAGTGTCCTTATGTTCACCTTCTGATCGGATTATGAAGAGGCTAAACTTTGCAGTATGACAGATTACTTTGTGGCATTGTTTTGATGGGACAATAGTCGGAACTACCTTTGGTATCCTGTATAGTTGACCCCCCAGAGTAGAAATGACACTACGGGGTTGAGACTCATAAACAACATGACACCTCTACATATATGGTTGGCCTAATAAAACATCACAAACTTCCAGTGGGGAAACATCACACAATACCTCATCCTTGAAGGGATTGATGTCGTAGGACATGCAACACTGTTGGCTGAAACGAAGATCTTGACCATGGCAAAGCCACCTGATGTTGTATGGTTGCAGGTGTGGTGTTGTTGGCAAATCCAACTACTTGAAAACCTATTTTGATATCATGTTCTTTTGGCTTTTTCTATCAACAATAAAATGTAGTGGGGTCCCCTTTACCCACATCTGTGAATGGAAGAGTCGCTCCCCCTCCTCAGGATCCTCTTTTGGTTGGATTGTTGCAGTTGTGACAATAGCAGTGGGTTCTACATCAATGATCTATCTCCTTTTATTACTTTTTGAATCAGGTTCCAAGTCAGGGTTCAACTCTTTGTCTTTGAGCTCGGACACCAATCAGTGTATTGAGCGACATTCATCAGTGGTGTTCCAAGGGTTGTGGAACTCGCACCACTTTCTGGTGTCTTTATTAGACTTTTCATTACCATTCTTTGCCTGCATTTGAGACTAGATCTCTTGAGTTTGGTCTTCATTTCTCCGTCCTTCATTATGTGAGTTAGATTTTCCTTTTCCATGATTCTCCCACTTACTCTGCTGCTTGAATTTTTTCTCAATTTTGACTGCATATCAATAAGCATCTCCTAGTGAGGATATGTCTAAGAAATCCATATTTGTTTGGATGTACCTATGTAGACCACTGCGGTACTTCAAAACCATGTGTCTCTCAAAGTATTTGATACCCATATTTGAGCACAAGGTATGAAATATGTTGATGTACTCTGACATTGTCTGGTCTCTTTTTTGATGTAGAGTTGTCCATCTCATGTATTGGTCATCATAGTTTCCAACAGGATATAAATCCTCCTTTAAGGCATCTACAAAGGTCACCCAAGTGGGTTCTCTCCCAAATAGTGTAGATTCATCCATGGTGTATCGCTCCTAGTAACCTTCCCACCAAGCTCTGACATGGGGAAGGGATTTAAGGAGCATGAAGGTGATCTTTTCACTGTCGAATTTTTTTTGGACAGAGAAATAACCTTCTAGCATATTCAAAAAAAAATCTAGGTCATCGTCATCTATCTGGCCTTCAAATAAGGGGATATCAAAATTGACTTGTACCTTGAAGGGTGTTTCACTTGGGAAATGGCTTCTTGTTGAATATGCCTCAGTCATCGACATTAGTAGTCTTCGAAGGATCTGAGCAAAGTTGTCCATCATATCATTCCTCTATCACACGAGGGCTTCCTCAAGCAACGTCTTGAAAGGATCTCCTACTTTTTCATCTCTCTTTTCTTCTGTCATGGGAGGTCATTGGGGCTGGCAAGAGAAGTTGTTCTCAAGCAAAATTAGCTCCAGACTCAACTCTCTATACTCGGACCTCGTCGGGGACCTGCTTTAAGAAATGACAAGGACCAACCTACTCTGATACCACTGATCTGGATTATTTTTAGAACGACATGAAGACAAAAATATAACCCATATATAACAAGGAAATACACAGAGATAATGCGGAGAACACAAAAATATAGTGAAACCCAACTTCTATTAATGAACAAGAGAGAGAAAAACATTGTAGAACAAAAACTGGAATAATGGGGTAGCTTATCTTTAAAAGAAAGAGATGTTGGCTACGCTTCATTCGCAACAAGCTTTACATCACACTCCATTGCATGCTTAAAGGGCCTCCTTCACCTCAATTATATATGAGAGAGTGAGAGGAGAAAAATTCCCATGATGCATGTGGGATAAATTAGACTAAGTTTATAAAATGACATAGGCATGTAAAACACTAGGACTTCCCGGGAGGCCACCCATCCTAGTACTACTCTATCCTGAGCACGCCTAACTACGGATTTATAATGGGATTAGGTGCCTAAACGCTATTATGTAGGAATGTACATAAGACCACTAGGAAATCATTACATGATGTATGTTATTAAGAGGGGACATTGATGGGTTTCAATTTACAGTTTGTCAACTGGGTCATGAATAGTGTGTCCTCAATTTCCTTTGTTGTATTAATTAATTGTTTTGTTACTAAGTTTTTTAGGCCTAGTCATGGGATAATGCAAGGGAGTCCATTATCCCCTTTACTATTTCTATTGGTGGTTGAAGGCCTCAATAGAGCTATCTAGGAGGTAAAATGTGTGGGAGCCTTTATAGGAATAAATATGGGGGCTAGCTTATATGTATCTCGCTTATTATTTGTTGATGATATTATTTTGTTTTGTGATGGTTTGTGTAGGGATTCCCTAAATCTTAGAGATATGTCTATTGTTTGTCCGTGGGAATGATGATCAATGTTGGTAAATCTACTATCTCTTTCACGGGGATAAATGATGAAGACAAAACCCTTTTTTAAATATGTTTCCTTATAATCATGTGGAGCTTTAATCAAGCATAAAGTACATGGGTGTTTTCCTTAATCCAAATGATTACACCAAGAGAGACTAGGGTTGGATGATATCTAAATTTGAAAGGAGTTTATCTATTTGGAATAATAGATGGTTATCCAGGGGGGACGACTTTTTTTAATCAAAAGTGTTCTTGAAGCCATTCCAGTGTATTGGGTATCTTTGACCTTTATCCCCAAATGTGTGTTGGAGAAGATTAGAAAAAATAGTTACATGTTTATTTGGGGAAGGGGAAGTGAAAATAAATATTTTCCTTGGGTATCCTAGAAAATATAGATATCCCAAAATAATTTGAGGCCTAGGATATCAAAAACAAGCATGCTTATGAAAAATCCCTTGCAACAAAATGTGTTTGGAGAATACTTGATGGGAAGGGATAGTGGAGTAAGTTGGTCCATTAGAAACACATTGAGCCTTAAGTATGGAAGATTAGATAAAATCCCCCACAAAATCCTTTCAAGATGATTTAGTGATATGTAAGGTTGTGGTGCAAGCATTTCCATTGGTACGAAAAACGGTTGGTTTGGAAGGTTGGTTCAGGAAGGAAAGTTAGAGTGGGAGAGGACCCTTGGGTTGGGTGTGGTGAAATTTTTTGTCTTCCTAGAAATATAATTGATATCATAAGGGAGAGAGGACTATTCTATTTATATCAAGTAGCTAGGGGAAAACCACAATAGACGGAACGAGACCCAGAAATCAACTCTAATCTCAAGTATGCTAGATAAATGAAAATGCTAACAAGAGAATGTTAGAATCCTACCTCGTCCAGACGTCTGAAGAAGACTGCAGTTGAGCTCACATCCCAAATATTTATACCTGCAACTTATCCTCAACAACCAAGATATGCAAGCATGTGGAAATCATATATAATGTTAGCATATAAACTAGCATAATCCATTAACATACATAAAAAATACGCCCATGGAAAGTAATACAAATATTTGTGACATATAATTGGACAAGAAAAGATTATTTCTATTAATGTAATCAACAAAAGTACATAGGTGACAAACTTCTGTAACAGAACGTCTCAGAACCGAGAAACCAAGTCCCTCCAGCCGGGCCTTCACCACTTCAATCCTCCACAAAGGAAAGCTCATAAGTAGTAGGATTCAATGAGGTTCTCCATCTCAAGATACAAAGAGCTTGGGGGATGAACATAAGAAGTTCAAACTTTCAAGGATAAAGGGATGTAGATCCAATATGAGGTGAAATTTCTCCAGAGTGTCTTTGCTCTCAATGATGAATTGTCCTCAAGGCTTGTATATGGCTCAATTTATAGCCTTCAAATGGAGTTGAAGGGTCGAGACAGAGTGTTTCCAGTATATGGAAGGTCAAGGATCATAGATATCGTGACATAGCATAGAAACCCGACATATTTTTTTAATTTTTGAGCACAAAACCTAATGTATGTGGGTTGTAATGAAGCAACCTGCGTATACATGAGTTGTTTAACTGTGTCTTGCGTATATGGACAAAAAATTGTATTTTTTACTCTAGAGTTAGCAAAAAGGGGAATTTAAGTATGCAGAGGGAAATCGAAGGCCATCAAGGCAAGATGCATGGAGTGTGGCAAATTTTTCTATATCAAATTCCCCCTAATGTGTGAGGTCAGCGGAGTATCCGCGATGGCCAAAATACATTATAATTCCCAGAAGTGGAGTAATGAAGACTCAGCTGGAAGTACTAGTTACTCATGAGAATATTACAATTCATATTGACTCTGTACACATGGATGCCAATCTTAATGACACTATAGATCCATGTGGATATATATCAAATAGTTGTTCATGACCATGAATAGGCAATACAAAGTGGACATATTCCATAGGATGTCGTAGTCACGAACAAGACACAGCGGAGTCCAATCTCAAAATCAACCGAAGATATCTATATACAATGGAGTACAATCTGATCTTCCATGATCACTAAAGTCATATAGGTACTGGTCTGATTAAAGACAATAGCAGATATGGAGTGCCACTACTGTAAACTGGAGATATTCTACACTATCCGTTGAAGGTGMAAGTCTACATTACGTGAATAAAGGAGTTGAAGTCGAACACAATGAGACTTTGTTTGATTACCGATCATTGAGGTATATTGTTAACAAACKCGAGACTACCAATCAATTATGAAAGTAGGTGTCAAGGAACCAAGTACATTTAACAAGTGTGAATAAGGATGTTGAGGCCGAACACTTGAAGAATCCATTGATCAAGGGACATTGATGTATTCCCAATTGTCGATGGCGAAAGAACTTGCCACTGATGATTGCAAGCCTCTAGGTACTCATAGGACTCTAGATCTAGATTCTAGAATAGATGAGTTGAAGTCGATGGAAGGAGACCCGCTGAAAGGAGAGAATTAAGGAATCTTTCATCATCCAATGTGAGGTATAAAGAAATATCTTGATGATTAGTAGGAGCTCAAATGAATAGACTATTCACAAACCAACAACCATGTGCGTCTCTCACATGCACCAGATGCAAGTAGTACACAGAAGAGACCCTTTGATTAGCATCCAATCATGAAAACTTCCAACAAAAGTGAGGAAACCACCAATAGGGATAATGGTATCCAAGACACTGCATGAATCCCAATGTGTGAATAGATTTATTTCTGTCGAACACAAGGGAGGCCCCCCAGTTAGTGACCAGTGAGGAGATTTCATTTTACGAGTTCAAGGTTACCTAGCAATGATGAAAGTAGGCCCAAGGTGCAAGGTAGGAAAACAACTTCATGTGATTCTGAGATCCACCTGTAAGGGGATGGCTGATATGCAAATTCAAGAGTTCTGAGGAATGGCCAACACAGGCTTATACTTCCTTTGAACAAGAGAATGAGACAAATAGATAACTCAGACAGTGTAGACTTTACATTAATCATTGACAAAAGTTTGTGACACATGAGGCATCAACAAACTATCCATAGGGACTGGAAGAATAACCAGTAGGAGGAGTAGACTCTAAGTAATGAGTTTAGCTTCCTAAGGCCATGCTAAAACCAAACCTTGGATGAAATAGACTCAAGAGTCTATGCTCTGTTCAAAGGCGACACGACTGTTGCCGATTGGAGATAATATTTTTTTCCCACCCATTTTTTTTTTGTTTTTTCATAGTAAAATAAATTCTATGATATGGGAGAGGAAACTAGTGTGGCAAGTAAGAAACTAGTTCCAAGCAGTGGAATATGGCTATGCTCAATGCAAGGGAACACATGTGGGACATGGACACTCAGGGGGAGGTTTCCTCTACGGGTAAAGGGTGTCAAGCTGCAAAGGATATATGAAAGGCATTGCTTGGATAATGCTGACAATTATTGGGGAAAGAGGCTTATGACGAGAAAGCAGAAGCCAAAATTAGTCTCAACAATGCAAGTAGAATAATGGGATACAATTACATTTTAACCTGAAAAGTGTCATTTTTCATAGATATTAGTCCCCTAGGCCTGAAAAAGTATAAAATAATACCTAGGAGAACTCTTCTAGCCAATGGTGACTAGAGTATTCATTTTTCATAAGTAGTCTACTTGGTCCAGAAAAGGGTTAAACTTATACCAAAATAAATGTCCTTTCAAATCCATTTAAGGAGTGTGAAAGAAACAAGTTCACTCGGTAATCTTTTCATTTATTCGGTAGTCGGAAAAGAGCTTAACCAAGACTCAGCGGGAGTCCCATAGGTAGTGGTTAGAATTATATTTAGTAATCAAATGAAGTTCAAACGCAAAGTCATATTGGGACTATAAGGAACTCCCAGACTTATGGAGTAACTTATGCATGGGCATCAAATGAAAAAGGTGTTCTAACTAGGGTGCCCATGTTGGTAAGTCTCTACCACTTAATAACGACACTTCTAGTAGTAGCAAGAAGGTTTTGTGTCGCTAAGAAATGGGTTTGTACCTAGGGCATGTGAATTATGGTCATAGGATGATGCAAGAATGCAAAGCGGGGTCAGAACCTATCCTTTATGCGAGTGATGGAATATACATGTCGAAGGCATAAACGAGTGACAAGACGTTGGAAATCTGTAAAACACCCTGGGCAAAACCACTTCAAACCAAGTCTTACACTGCATTATTAGTCCACATGGTCAAAAATAGGAAAGATAGGGTAAAAATATATAAAGTGGGTAGAAATTATCTACAAATAGTAAAAATAAGAATTTGTCACCATGTCATTTAAGTTTTTCACCCTCATAGTGCTTTTGAGGCAATTTTACCCACGATCTTCCAGTGACGATTTCAGGAGCTACGATCAACATAATCATAAACCGACTAGAAAAAGTAAGTGCTTGTCATATTCTCTTCAATTTACATGGTTTAATTGTTAGTTTTAGTCCTCAAATTTTGATATTAAGAGGTCGTAACTTGAAAACTAGGGTGTACGTGGGCTATAGTTTATCGGGTCACGTACATGATCCCATGTACACGGGAAAAGTGAATCATGCCCATGTATATCGAGCCCTATACACGACTGTCATAATGGGAGCCTGGGTACAACTCCACACACAAGGTTTTTAATAAAAAATAACTCGAAATTTGATGTTTCCTTTGCAGGATGGTTTTTGAATGGAGAGAAAGGGAGCACGAGGAGGTCGATGTTGCAGTGGAAAGAGATATGAGGGGGCAACAAGATTTTCAAATATGTGGGGTCTATAAATTTTGGGCCATAAAAGGAATGAGGGCTCAAGTGAGGTTACTCCAAACATTGATAAACTATTGTGATCTGGAGATGGAAGCCTTCAATATCAATGGGAAACCATTGAGAATTGAAGTGGACAATATCTATTTTATCACAAGATTGTCTTGTCGAGGAGAGATGGTAAATATCAAATCYCGAGGGCTGGAGGTGGGAGCACTATGGAKGAGTACATTGCCACCTACTATGTTGCAAGAACAGAGAAAGTGTGGAGCCAACTCCCTATCATGGAAATTGAGAACCTGAGTCTGAAGATCATCATACTAGTACTCACACGGATATCAAASTTGACCTCATTACGCCAGGCATCAAGGCCACTCATGTTCTATGTTGTGGATTTTTTGATACCCATGGTTTATGATTGGTCTACCTAACTACTRGACAACATGAAGATCCAGTTGACGAAATGAAAACTCGGGAGAATGAGGAACTTCGGGTTCACATCCATTTTGTGTAGTTTTTTATTTGAGAGGGTTCCAACTCTGAGCCCTAGAGTAGAGATTACTTCACATGGTATACGCAATCCAACCATGTCATGGTGGACCGAGGAGATGAGGCGGCTAGGAGGTGGTAGGGTGCCAACCCCCTACAACAATGAGTTTTTTCACTAGTGGCGACGACAGATCGTAGCCATCGATGACTATCCCTATGAGGGGATTGACTATCGAGGAGACAATGACATGCCATTGCCACCAGGATCCACCTTTGGAGAGATTGGTGAGAATTAGTTTTTATATATTTCATTTTTTTGTTTTTTTCAATTTGATAAACGCAAAAAAAAAAACACAAATATTTTTGGTATGGTATCATGTATTAATGGTTATTTTCGTACGCAGATGTAGGTCCGTGGAGAATAGATGGATATCCATGACATTGGTGTAGGGGTGAAGGAGATGATATGGTAGGCGAGGATGTGGAGATAGTTCTCCATAATGTGCAGGGAAACATGTATCGTTTGACGCACAAGATTCCTATGGTCCAGGTGGAGGATCCACCAAAGGCAATGCAGAGGAATGTGGTGGGCGTACCTCATGCATGGGTGAGACTCTTATGGCATCTTGCAAATGCCATAATGTGCTATCATGACATGCATCTGGGACCTCAGGCTTAGATTTCATGGCTATGTGATGTATTGGTCGTATATTTATTTTGACGGCATGAGCCCAATACCATGACACCATGTTTTCTAGAATTTAAAGGATGAAATATAAAAAATATTTTGGTCTTCGGCTTNCATCTGGGACCTCAGGCTTAGATTTCATGGCTATGTGATGTATTGGTCGTATATTTATTTTGACGGCATGAGCCCAATACCATGACACCATGTTTTCTAGAATTTAAAGGATGAAATATAAAAAATATTTTGGTCTTCGGCTTTAATTGCATATCTTACAATGGATGAATGTATTAATGTGTGTTTTCTTTACTTAGTTATGTGACAAATGCCAATCTAAAATGTAATTAGCATATGCATCAGATACTTGATTAAAAATTCTAGGGATGCGATTATAAGTAACAAACTCGAAATATCGTTCCAAAATTCATGCCCGTAGGAAACTTAGGAGTAATGTAGGATCTCCCACTCTGTAACTGTCGTTCAATTGATATACAACTAAATGGGAATCCAAGTGAACTTATGAGGATCGAATGCCATTTGAAATGGAATCGCGTAATATATCTATAACGATGCTATACTCAACCACATTATTTGTTGATGGCTCCAAAAAAACGTCACCTGAAGACACCAGTTGTCCCTCAGGTGAATAGATAACCCAAGCAAAGGAAGCCATGTTCTGCATATGACGACTAGCACCGTCTGTGAATCCTAAGTACATTGAAGACTCCATTGGCATCTGCCAACCAAGGGAAAACTCAATAAGTAAGTCGGTGACGCAAAAGAAAAAATAAGTATATGCACTAAGATACACTAATATAAAAAGGTCACGCCTGAGCTTGAAGGCTCAAGCATAATACCTTTTAAGGTAGAGCCCATTTCTGGGATTTTCCAACACATTCCCCTCACAATATTCCAATTCCTATGCTCCTTTCTCTAGGACACATTGCTCATAGACTTTGTCAATGAATCTGCAACATTCTTCAAAGTGTCAACCTTTTCCAACAACACCTTCTTTTCCTCAACCATGTCTCTCACAAAGTGATACTAAACATCAATATGCTTTGTCCTCGAATGATAAGTTGGGTTCTTTGCCATGAATATTGCACTCTGATTGTCACAATCTAATTTCACTGCTTTTTGTACCAACCCAATACCTGAACACAGTCTTTGTAACCATACTGCTTCCTTTCTTGCATGAGTGGTTGTCATGTATTCATCTTCTATAGTTGAGAGTGCCACTACAACCTGTCTTTTTCTCATCCAACTGATTTCTCCTCCAAATAGGTTAAACACATACCCACCTGTAGATCTTTTGCGATCCAAATCTCCAGCCCAGTCTGCATCAACAAAGCCATGTATGTCCACTACTCTGTCCAATCCCGATCTTCCTTGGTAGCACAATCCATAACTGGTGGTGCCACGAAGATACTTGAAGACCCTCTTTACTGTTGTCCAATGCTCCTTCCCTAGTTTTGACATATACCTGCTCAAAACTCCCACTGCATTTGCAATGTCCGGTCTAGTACAAACCATTGCATACATCAAACTGCCAACTGCACTAGCATATGGAACATGGGACATGTCCTCTTCTTCTTCCTATGTCTTGGGACACTGATCTGCAGATAACTTTACACCTATAGGAATAGGAACCTTGACTGGTTTACTTCCATGTATATTAAACCTCTGCAATATTGTCTCAACATATTTTCTTTGATTCAACC
>SNQJ01S0008650.1:62320-93000 GCA_010110895.2 Picea sitchensis | reverse complement strand
AGATGAGGCTACATGGGAAATGGAGGATGCCATGAGACAGGCATATCCGATTTTGTTTACTTCTGTACATGCAATTCATGTTAATAAATAAGAACAGCGAGGACGATGTTCCTTTAAGGGGAAGGGAATTGTAACACCCTGTTTCCCCCAGTTTGTAAAAATAACTGGACTGGCCAAGAACTGTGGCAAACTCATAAATAAGAATGTGTGATGTGAATGGACCTTGTGGAAAAGGTCGATGAATGTGAATACTATTATGATTTTATATTGTAGGATTGCTGAGAGGGGATATGCTGAAAAAAAGAGACCATGATGGCTGGGGAAAGGCGGTGGAAGGCACCTGGAAAGGTGGCGTTAACTTCCATCGAAAATCAATACCGTATTTGGACTTCACTGGCCCAGAGAACCAAGAGCGGCTCGCTAGCCCGTATTAAATGCCTCACATTTAATATCCCACCAGCTGGTAGGTAAATGGATCCTCGGGAATTAATGAGGGATGGGGGAAAGGAACCGCCCATCCGTAGGAGTTGCAGACCTGACCAGTGCACGGAAAATCGTGCCACACGCAACCTCGCAAGAGGATAAGGCGTGGGGGAGAAGCGATTGGGGGGGTAGACATGAGGGGAGAAAGAGAACTCTGGCGATATGCAGAGTGAGTGATAGCAGAGAGGAAGGAGAGTAACCTTCGCTCCTGGTCAATGGAAAACAGAGACGCAGTCTCACAGCATCGTGGTCTCAGCTCGGGGGTGGCTAGTGGTAAATCTGCTGGGAGTCGTTGAGCCTACGATTGGGTGGAAACAAGCACCCCTCTCAGCAGTTGCATAACCCCTAGTGTTACTTTCTGATAAGTGTTTTTCCTTTTGCATCTTGAAATATATGTATTCTAACATTTATGATCATAAGCTGTGAAATTGTGAATGATTTCATTATAAGAATGTATGTATGGTGTCTTGATCGGTACTAGTAGTTGTATGTTTATATGGAAAGACTATGTATGGTTTATGTTCTCATAAATCGTTATTTATGTGTGTATTGATCTAACTTAGACTTCACTTCTGGTTCTCGAGAGAGCAATACCCTTATCTGCCTCAAATAGTACCCTAGGTAAACCTCCCCATAGAGATACCCTTCTCAAAAAGCCCATCAAGAACCTGGAAAAAGGACGTGAAGGCGCAAGGCCTTAAGAAATCCCTGATAAGTATCGAATCGACGGACGAGATCCCATCGGGAGATCGGTGGTCACTCATGACCATCAGATCGAAAGAAGAAACTAGAGTGTTAAGCGCCTTAACCCTGAATAGGTGTTGATCGACGGACGAG
Organism: Picea sitchensis; assembly: GCA_010110895.2. NCBI lineage: Eukaryota > Viridiplantae > Streptophyta > Pinopsida > Pinales > Pinaceae > Picea > Picea sitchensis. Next base: position 91,680 of record SNQJ01S0008650.1, on the reverse strand, counting down.
ATCCCGTCGGGAAATCTGTGGTCACCCATGACCGTTAGATTGGTAGGAGAAAGTAGGGGGTTAAATGCCTTACCACTTTTTCTTTCTGTGTCTTCGTGGGTAGCGAAGAGATCGAGATCGTAGATCCCCAAGGTCCATGAGAATATCTGGACCATTGATTTTTCCACGTCCAGGAAGTCGTGGGAGAATGCACAAGTTAGGAACCTGTTTGAGCCGTCAGATCTCAGCTGGAAAACTCGACAGCCGTTGGATCTGTCAGGAGATACCCGAGGGTTAAACCCCCAGTGAATAGGGGCGAAAGCCCCAAAATAGATCTGGACCGTCCGATTTAAGGAGGCCACGTGTCGTGAGATTTCCCATTTCGGGAAATCGGGAATCGCGAACTCGGGAGTTCTAGTGATGAGAGATCGTGACTTTCCATGGTGGAAACCCCGAGACAGATCTGGACCGTCTGATTTAAGGAGGCTACATGTCGTGAGATTTCCCATTTCAGGAAATCGGGAATTGTGAAATCGGGAGTTCTGGTGATGAGAGATCGGGACTTTCCATGGTGGAAACCCCGAGACAGATCTGGATCGTCTGATTTAAGGAGGCTACGTGTTGAGAGATTAACCACATCAGGAAACCGGGGATCGAGAATTCGGGAGTCCTATGGTCGAGAGTTCGGACTCTCATGATGATAAGTCCCGATGAACGGACGAGATTCTTTCAGAGGATCTCAGGGTCTATAACGACCGTCAGATGTGAGGAAGAGATGTCGACTTTAAGCTGGGGCGCGAATGTGCCTTAGGGTAAGTGGCGAGCAGATCTGGACAGCCAGAGTCCACCCACCCAGATCTATGGCTGAGGCTTCATTCTGGAGCCTCCTTACTGTTCTGCCTTTAGTGGTGAGGGGGGGGTCCGGAATCGAACGCGCAACTCTTGAACGGTCAGGATTTATTCGCCTTGATCAACGGTGCTCAAGCGAATTCTGGACCCCCCTTGCCATTCTTCCTTTAATGGGGGGGGGAGGGGTCCGGAATGGTGTGGCGTTTGAAGTGGGAACCGTCTCCTGTCAAGTCGCCCACCGTGTCGTGCTTCCCTCTTACCACCTATACTCCACTCAACTGTGTGACAGGGCTCGTTCCTATTGGCCATTCGCTAACCCTTTTGGGATTCATCCCTATTGGCCAGTCGCTAGCCCTGTCGAGGTTCGGCGGTTGCAGAGCCGAACAATTCGACATTTCTATAGCGTCGAGTTGTGAATTACTGAGAGGCGCCATGGTTATTTGACCTATGATCATGACCCACGATCACATGGGAGTAGACAGAGAAAGAGCTAGCTTACGCTAGGCCTCCGTAGATATTTTGGGGGCTCTGATTCTGCACAAAGCAACAAAAAATTTGATTATGGTAGTGGGTGCGTTACAAACGGCCCCATAAATTGACCTTTGATAGCCGGAAGCGATATCGATTAAGGAACGATTTTGTGCTTTTGAGAGATGGGAGGTTCAACCCCTTCCTTTTTTGTGCAGTTGCTCATCCAGATTTTGGCCCAAACCAACACCACCAGAGTCCAAGACTATAGTTCGGTTCTGAAGTTGGAAATGAATAGCAGAGTCATCTGAGCCAAAAGAGGAGAGCTCATCCAAGGAAGCAGGGTTGTATCAGTCGGGAAATGAGGGCAGAAGGAGGGAGAATGAGGCGATAGGGGTGGTGGTGGATAGGGGGGAGAAGGAGTATGTTCCTAAAGACAGGGAAGTGGGGAAGGGGATGTCCTGTAATGAAGGGGGTGAGTCCAACTGTAAGAAGTTTAATGAATGAATAATACTAGAAACAAGATCCGGAATGGAAATATGCATACCAAGAAATGAGCCGAGTTGTTGAAGGGGTAACATTCTTGTTGGTGTCGAATCCACGAGGCCTTCACCTAGATGAAGAGAAATCAAGGAATTCATGTTTTCTTCAGTGACTGATCCTTGAAGGACTACATCTCTTCGTTGTCCCTGGGAAAATGTGGCCAAAGTGGAAGGTATGTCCATCGAAGAGGGAGGGTTACTAGAGCTCTCAGAGGCTGACACACTAGAACGTTTCTAATTCTGAAAAAAATGGAGAACTTCCTTCTTGGCCACGAAAAGGTAATGGGAAATCCTTGACAATGTGACCATGTTCGTGGAAACGCCTGCATCAAAATGGTAACCCTTCATAGTCCAAAATTTGTGTTCTGGTGAAGACTCTATCCGTCATTATGAATTGCTTATGTAAACCTCCTCTAATGTTTAATGAGACCAAAATACGGGCCACAGACATTTCCCCAAACTCTTTAAAAGACATATCTACTGTTATATATTTACCAAACATATTCCGAATAAGTGAGAAGCTTTTGGGAGACCAGTATTGCTGGGGGAGTCCTGGCAGCCGAACCTAGACTGGAATGGTATCCATTTTTTCATTATTAGCATCAAAAGTAGGGTCCCATTTTTTTAGAAGAACTAGAGAGGAATCAATACACCATCCGCACTACAATGCACTTTCAGCTTGTGAAACTTCAGAGAATATGATCAAGAACCACCCTTTTGAGAGGCGGTTGATTCGCGGCGGAGGATCATATGAAGAACCCCAAGAAGTGGAAACACAAGACATAAGGGTTTTGAGATTGAAGTGGTGACCCAGGGCTTTACCAACTAGAGCTTTCTTTATCTACCATTTCTTAAGCCTCGGTCATCGATATGTCTTCGCCAAAAACTAGATTAGACTCCTCCGAGGACGCTGAGACACACTTATTCATACCCCTCCTTTTGGGAGTTGTACCTTTGGGAGAGAGCCTGTCTAAAGGAGCAATGGCCAAAGTCGAATCCAAAACGTACACAATGTTGTTCCGACCATTTAGGTTTGAAGGGTCGAGGCAAGAGGCAATAAAACTAGAGTTGAGGGGAGAAGAATCAGGACCTGAAGGGATGGGCATATTCGGGAAAGGATAAAGGCATGAATGAAGAAAGTTTGGATCTAGGCTCATGCAACCATCAACATCTAATCCCGCTGGAATAGAGTCAGAGTGAACAAGGGACGAAGGGAACTGTCAGAGACTGGGAGAGAAGAGAGGAACCTGCCAGTGGGAGGGAAGAGTCTGCAGAAAAAACCATTGAATCGTCTAGAGAGAAAAAACCTTGATTTGAGACGTACCTATCCAAGGGCGGCGAAAACGCAAGGCTAAGAGAGAGAGAACCACCAGAAAAACCGAGAGAAGGTAAGGTGAAGATTCAGATCTCCAAGCAAAGCGATCGAGGTTATGGAGGTATACATACCCTACCCCCCTATGGATTTGAACTTGTGACCTCTTAGGAGGAAACACATGTTCTTAACCATTGGCCTCACTCAAACTGTATATATAATAAAAAGATTAAGATTAAGATAAGTTTTATTATATTTAATTTTTAATGTAATAGAAAAATCTATAAAATCTTTTATATAAATTTCAAAACATAAAAAATTTAATTATTTGTCAAATTTAGATAATGTGATTGGTGAAAGTCACAGATCTATTAGCTAAAAAAACACTTAATTATTTAAATTAACCCACTGGGAGTCCTTCAGGGATGATATTAAGGAACAATACTACCCTGTCAGAAGTTATGACGACTTGTATACAAAATGGACCACACTGCGACAGGAAAGAGACCAAGCAGTGCCCGAGTTCACAAATATCTTCCATACCTTGCGCACCAAGCTGGGTATAAAATATTTTGAGCAACATATGGTGCTCAAGTATCGTGGTGGTCTGCATAGGTACATCCAGACTTAAATGGAGTTTCTGGACATCTCGTCCTTGGGCCCGACCTACCGATATGTTGTCAAAATCAAGCAGAAGCTTAAACAAAGGACGCAACAATTTGGGCCTAGGAACTCCTCACAGTAAAAGAAAGGAAAGGGCGGCCCCAACCCGCAGAACAAAGGAAAGAGAAAATATGGAYAGCCTCAAGACAACCAGTCCAAGCCACAAGCAAAGAAGGACACCGAAAAKAAAAATAAAGATACCGAGAAGTGGTGCGACTTCCCTAAGAGCCCCTGGCATAAAAATGTTGATTGTCGCTCATAGCAGTCGCTGGTGGCTAAGGTGAAAGCCTCTAAATCAGATGCGGGTTATAAATCTGAGTCAAAACCAAAAAGGGGGAGATGGATTATTGATGCAGAACCCAATGCTATTTTTGCTACCACCAAGCTCCAACCCGGTGAACCAGACAAGCCAGAGGAAGGAGAGTTCCTTTTTCATTCACAGATGTGAGTGAAAGGTACCCCGCTGCACTTTATCGTTGATAGTGGTAGCTAGAAGAACCTCATTTTAGCAGAGGTCATCAAGTGGCTAGTCCTGCCGACAACCCCACACCCATAACCCTACACCATTGGATGGCTCCGCCAAGAAAGTGATCTCCGCGTCAGCCAACAGTGTCGCCTATTATACTACATCAAGCCCTTCAAAGATGAGGTATTGTGTGATGTTTCTCCTCTCGAATTTTATAATGTTCTTTTGGGGCAACCTTATTTATGGAAACGTCATGTTGTATATGAGTCTAGGCCTCACAGTGTTATTATTACTTTGAACAAGAAATTGTACAGGATACCCGAGGCAGTCCCACCTAGTGTTATTTCCTTGATCTCTGCCAAGCAATGCARGAAGGTCATCTCTCAGACCGAGAAGTTTGCCTTCTTCGTGATTCACTCTTAGAGTGAGAGAAAKATCGCAACCACATCCAGGGCCTTCACGTCCGACCTCTCCACATAGCAGAAGCAAGTGGATAAGGTCGTGGAAGAATACTCAGATATCTTCTCCTCACCTACCGGGGTACCTCTGCACTGTTAGGTCAAACATCCCATCGATCTGACCCCCGACACACTGCTACCCAATGGGCCAGTCTACCTCCTCTCTCTATTAGAGAAGGAGGAGATCAAGTGGTAGATCCAAGAACTACTCCACAACGGGAACACTTGTCTCATGCTGGTGTAGAAGAAAGATGGGACCTGGTGACTCTGCATTGACTACCGGGCCCTGAATAAAATCACAGTCGGGAACTGACAGCCGATTCCCTTAATCGACGACCTCCTTGATCAACTCACGGGGGCCAAATACTTCAGTAAGATTGATATGAAGTCTGGCTACCAGCAGGTCCCAATAGAATAGACAAATGTATGGAAGACCGCCTTCAAGTCAAAAGGAGGTATTTTTGAATGGTTGGTCATGCCCTTTAGTTTGACAAATGCTCCAGCCACTTTCATGAGGATGATGAACGATATCCTGTGACCTTTCACCAATACTTTTGTAGTGGTTTATGTGGATGACATCCTCATCTACAACAAGACTTGGGAAAAACACTTGCAATAGATTCAGTAGGTTCTACACACCCTGCAACAACACAAACTATATGCCAACTTGGAAAAATGCTCCTTCGGCATGGACAAGGTCCATTACCTGGGCTACATTGTTGATCGACATGGTGTACATGTGGATCCAGCCAAGATCTAGGTCATCCGTGACTAACCAGCCCCAACCACACTCACTAAGCTTTGGAGCTTCTTAGGCCTTGCCAATTTCTATCGTAGGTTCGTGTTGGGATTCTCCCATATTGCATGGGCCCTCAACCAAGTAACTAGGGGTGGTGGTAAGGAAAAATTTGTGTGGGGCCTGTCCCAACAACAAGAGTTCAATGATTTGAAGTAGCGCTTGTGCTCAACCCTAGTACTCTCATTACCGGACCTGCAACATCCCTTTGAGATCGAGATAGATGCTTCAGACTATGTTGTGGGTGTCATTCTCACTCAGCACGACCACCCTATGGCCTATCATAGTTAGACACTATCAAATGTTGTCCAAAAGTACCCTACTTATGAAAAATAAATGTACTCCATTGTGAAAGCTTGCCTCTAGTGGAGACATTACATTCTTGGGAAGGAGACAGTCATCCACACTGATCATAAGCCACTACAGTTCATGCAGACACAAGGAAAATTGTAGAATGACCGCCATAAGAAGTGGCCCACATACTTGTAGCAGTTCCACCTCAACATCAAATATAAAATAGGAAATACCAACTGAGTCACTGATTTCCTCAGCCAACCTCCAATCGCGACACTCACCATGGTGCTAGACTCTTGTGGCCATGAGACCTCTAGATGACCTCACCTTTATGAGACAGACCCTAAATTCACAACCACCTATCAAATGTTGGGCGCAAACTCAATTGTCGCTAATTTCCATCTTCAGGACGAGTTGTTGTGCCATCTAGGGCATCTCTACGTTCCATCAAGCGAGCGAGAGAAGATTATTTGAGAAGCCCACTACAGTCGGGTGGTAGGACACTTCGGCGTCGAAAAGACAGTGGCAGTACTACAGAAACATTTCTACTGGGCGAAACTTCAACAAGATGTGGGAAAGTATATCAAGTCCTACACTGCCTGCGCTATTGCCAAACCGACCACTAAGAAATAGGGGATGTACGCCCATGTTCCTACTCTTAACAGGCCATGGAAATCCATCTCAATGGACTACATGTTGGGCCTCTCGTTGACCAAGAGGGGAAATGACTGTATTTTTGTGGTTCTTGATCACTTTTCCAAGATGGCGATTATGGTCACCTGTAAGAAGAGCATCACAGCATAGGCCACTGCCAAGCTCTTTTTTGAATGAGTATGGGTACATTTTGGAATCGCACAAACCACTATCTCAGATCGGGACAGTCAGTTCCTCAACACATTCTGGTCGAGCCTCTGCTCACTGCTAGACTCCAAGCTCACCAAATCCACTTCTTTCCACCACCTAAAAATATGGCCAAAATGAGGTCGTCAATTGAATGATCATGCATATCCTACGCATGTACAATTCCAAGCACCCCCGCACCTGGGATGAGAGTCATTCCTATGTTAAACATAGCTACAAATGAGCCCTACATAGCTGAACCAACTACAACCCCTTTCAGGTGGGGTTGGGATTCCAACCATTGGGTCCCATGGATGTTGCACTGGCCCTTGCGACCACCTCGATCAACTCATCCCCTGCCCCAACTGAAGTTGACAAAGCCACCTGGTTCATTGAGCGGATCCAACACATCTGCCAATAGGTTCAAGATATTTTATAGAAATCCAATGCCAAGTACAAGCAGTGCCATGATCAACATCAGGTGCCACTTAAGTTTCAAGTGGGAGACAACGTTTGGTTTCACTTGCAGAAAGAATGCCTTAAAAGGCCCCATCAGAAGCTTCAACCACTCCATTATGGACCTTACACCATCACCAAGTCTATGGGTGACAATGCTTTTGAGCTCAACATTCCCCCTTTCCTTGGCCTGCACCCAGTGTTCAATGTGGCTCTCCTTCGACCATATTTCCCACCATTATTGGACACCTATGAGATAGAAGAACAATTGACACCAACATAGCTCAAACCTGATTGCATGAAATAGGAATCCAATGATCATATTGTGGACACATAGGTCAAGGGCACTCGACAACAAAGGATCCAACTTTATTGAGTTGTCAAAGTAGGGTAGCTCCTACACCAAGGCAAGTGGCTCACCAGGGGCCAAATTCAATAGAAATTTCCTCATCTAATAGGGGAACTCAACATAATGGAGACCATTGATTCCTAATGGGGGAGGATTGATCCAGATTGATTTCGGTGTCCTTCCACCTATTCCAATTGGTTCATTTTGGCAGTTTTCCATTTTGGCAGTTTTTTCCTAGTTTTCGGGTCCCTGACTTCCGAGGTCGTTATGAGGCCCTAAACAACATTTTTAGGGCTCACCATAGTTATATTACAAAACATTTAGAGTCTGACGAAAAAATGTGTAGTCCTCGGATAGACCTTTCCAACGGGCTATCATGTACCTAAAATGAAGATCGTATGCAAAAGTTACGACCCCAAGAAGTTGATGTACTAACTTACCCCAACAGGGCCCACGTGACTTTTGGCGCTTCATCTCCTAGGGTTTTGGAATTCATGCTTATTTGAAAAGGCCTTCAAAGCCTCATTGTAATCATCTTCTTGCAAATGAGCACAACCATCACATCTCTTCTCAGAGATAAGTCGCCACCATTCCAACAAGCTTATTTTCCACTACATTTTACAGTTTCAACTTATTTCCTTATTGAATAGAAACCAATTTTACTGTATCTATGTTATTCCGTGTTAAGCATATTTTAATAATCTGTATTCATTTCATTCTTCTCATAAAATTTGGATCAGAAGGATAGTGTGGATTTATGAACATTGATGACCATTCCAGTGGCAGCTTGAAACAATTTAAGGATCTCTGCAAGTTTTTTCACGTCCCTCCGACGCCCACTGCAAAATATGAGGATATCATCCACAAAGAGGAGGTGAGTAATTCGAAGCCTCGGCCCAATAGATAATCCATGAAAGTCCCCTGAACCAACAACCTGACCAATAGCACGACTTAGACCTTCCGCAACCAGTAGAAAGAGTAGTGGGGAGAGGGGGAAACCTTGTCTTAATCCTCTCTCAGAATTAAAAAAGGGGGAGGCGACACCATTGATAAGAATTGCAAAAGAAATAGAGGATATGCAGGCCATCACCCACTTGATAAAAGGAGCTACGAACCCCAAGTGGGTGAGGAGAACTCTGATATATGACCAATTTACACAGTCAAAAGCTTTAGATAAATCAATTTTCAGAATAGCTCCCTGAGACTTTGTGGTCTTTAGACTGTGAATCCCTTCTTGTGCTACCCCAATTGTTTTGTGAATATGTCGCCCCTCCAGAAAGCGAAACTGTTCTTCAGATATGGCCCCTGAGAGAATTGGTTTTAATCTCAGAGCAATGACTTTGGCCACTATTTTGTAAAGGCAGTTTCATAAAGATATTGGCCCGAAGTCATCAAAAGATTGTGGCTCATCTGATTTTGGGATAAGAGCAATGAAAGTGGAATTTATAGGGGCGTATATTCTACCGTTTCTCCTAGAATCTTCCACCACCTGAAGAAACTCAGGTCCTATGAGCTCAAAAAATCCTAGTTAGGAGTCAATTGTCCATCTATCTGAACCTGGTCTTTTATCTTTCTGAAAACCATGGAGAGTTTCTTTAAGTTCCTCCATTCCTACTTCAACAAAAAGGTCTCGGTTTCCTTCCTCGTCAACAAATTTGGGGTAAAGCAAGGCCAACCTTATAATCTCTACAATATTAACTCCTGGGTCAGAGTTGAAGAGGGATTGGAAGTGATTTTTCCCCATCTAGGCTAATCCTTCAAAGGAGGAAACTGTGGCTCTCGCTTGATCCTTTAACTGCCAAATGGTGTTTGCATATTTTGTTCCTTTCGTAAAGGCTTGGAAGAATTTGGTGTTTTCATCGCCTTTATTTAACCAAATAGCCTTGCTTTTAAGGTGCCATTATGCTTCTTTTTATTCAAGCAATTTCTTATGACGCACTTCAAGAGCCAAAAGGTCATTCTTGGCCTCCAAAGAGATGTAGCCCCCCTCCGCAGACTGAGAGAGGTGTTTAAGCCTATCTTCAATTTGGCTTAATTCAAGTTCCTCACTAACACGTTTAGCATGTGCCCAAGGGATGACCAATTACTTGATTCACTTTAGATTTGAAACGAAGTGGATGACAACTGGGGTGTCTGATCCTTGTTCATGTGGAATCCAATTCTCCTTGAAAATATTCTTAAAATCTACATCTTCCATCCATGTTGAGTTGAATTTGAAAGGGCTGGCAGGCTTCCTAGGACCCCTTATCAGTTCGAACCAAATTGGGGAGTGATTAGATACACTGCCACAACCCACCCATTGTCTAAGCTACAACGGGGGAGCCAAAATAGATTCTGAGACCAAGAAGCGATCAAGACGTTTCACAATCTGTGCATCCCCCGACCTCCTATTCCTACAGGCGGGAAGTAGTTTGGTTGGGGTGATGTCATTGAGCCCATGATCATTTAAAATATGGGTGAAGAAAGTTGTTTGGTTGTCTGGGTGTACATTGGGGCCCCAAACTTCTGCTTCCCCCAAAGAAAAATTCAAGTCCCCCCCAAGAATGAGGTTCACTGATCTGAGCAGTTGTTTGTTGAGTAGAGGGGCCCAAAAGGGATCCTGATCAGAATACAAACCATAAACATTTAGAATCCCGAGTTCTTGTCCCAATCCTTCCATCTTCAAATCCACTCCCAGACAAGAGTCAAGAGCCCAAGAGTTTATGACTTTGACCAGTCTAGTGTTCCATCCAATCGCCAACCCTCTCGACCGGCCAAAGGAATTGGATACAATGAAATTACAGGATGGGATTAAAGCCTCTAACATCTTAGTCACTAACGCCTCTTCCACCAAAGTTTCTTGAAGTAGAATAATAGTAGGATGGTTCAACATGATCGGCCTCTTCAGAGCGAGTTTTTTCTGGGAGCTCGCCACTCCCCTGAAGTTGAAAGAAAGAATATTCATGGGGTAACCCTAGAGTGGGATCACAATGCTCTAATGGCCCCATAAATTGACCTTTGATAGCTGGAAACGATATTGATTAAGGCACGATTTTGTGCTTTTGAGAGATGGGAGGTTCAACCCTTTCCTTTTTTGTGCAGGTGCTCATCCAGATTTGGGCCCAAACCAACACCACCAGAGTCCAAGACTATAGTTCGGTTCCGAAGTTGGAAATGAATAGCGGAGTCATCTGAGCCAAAAGAGGAGAGCTCATCCGAGGAAGTAGGGTTGTGTCGGTCGGGAAAGGAGGGTAGAAGGAGGGAGCATGAGGCGATAGGGGTGGTGGTGGATAGGGGGGAGAAGGAGTCCATTCCTAAGGACAGGGAGGTGGGGAAGGGAATGTCCTATAATGAAGGGGGTGAGTCCAACTGTAAGAAGTTTATTGAATGAATAATACCAGAAACAAGAGCCGGAATGGAAATATGCATACCAAGAAATGAGCCGAGTTGTTGAAGGGGTAACATTCTTGTTGGTGCCGAATCCATGAGGCCTTCACCTAGATGAAGAGAAATCAGGGAATTCATGTTTTCTTCAGTGGCTGATCCTTGAAGGACTACATCTCTTCGTTGTCCTTGGGGAAATGTGGCCAAAGTGGAAGGTATGTTCGTCGAAGAGGGAGGGGTACTAGAGCTCTCAGAGGCCGACACACTAGAACGTTTCTAATTCTGAAAAAAATGGGGAACTTCCTTCTTGGTCACAAAAAGGTAATGGGAAATCCTTGACAATGTGACCATGTTCGTGGCAACGCCTGCATCAAAATGGTAACCCTTCATAGTCCAAAATTTGCGTTTTGGTGAAGACTCTTTTCGTCATTGTGAATTGCTTATGTAAACCTCCTCTAATGTTTAATGAGACCAAAATACGGGCCACAAACATTTCCCCAGATTCTTTAAAAGACATATCTGCTATTATATATTTACCAAACATATTCCCAATAAGTGAGAAGCTTTTGGGAGACTAGTACTGCTGGGGGAGTCCTGGCAGCCGAACCGAGACTGGAATGGTATCCATTTTTTCATTATTAGCATCAAAAGTAGGGTCCCATTTTTTTAGAAGAACTAGAGAGGAATCAATACACCATCCACAGTGCAATGCACTTTCAGGTTGTGAAACTTTAGAGAATATGATCAAGAACCACCCTTTTGAGAGGCAGTTGATTCATGATGGAGGATCATATGAAGAACCCCAGGAAGTGGAAACCCAAGACATAAGGGTTTTGAGATTGAAGTGGTGACCCAGGGCTTTACCAACTAAAACTTTCTTTATCTGCCATTTCTTGAGCCTTGGTCATCGTTATGTCTTCGCCAAAAACCAGATTAGACTCCTCCGAGGACGCTGAGACACACTTATTTCTACCCCTCCTTTTGGGAGCTGTACCTTTGGGAGAGAGCTTGTCTAAAGGAGCAATGGCCGAAGTCGATCCCAAAACGTCCACAATGTTGTTCCAACCATTTAGGTTTGAAGGGTCGAGGCAAGAGGCAATAAAACTAGAGTTGAGGGGAGAAGAATCAGGCCCTGAAGGGCTGGGCATATTCGGGAAAGGATAAAGGCATGAACGAAGAAAGTTTGGATCTAGGCTCGAGCAACCATCAACATCTAATCCCGTTGGAATAGAGTCAGAGTGAACAAGGGACGAAGGGAACTGTCAGAGACCAGGAGAGAAGAGAGGAACCTGCTAGTGGGAAGGAAGAGTCTGCAGAAAAAACCACTAAATCGTCAGATTCAGATCTCCAAGCAAAGCGATTGAGGTTATGGAGGTATACATACCCTACCCCCCTATGGATTTGAACTTGTGACTTCTTAGGAGGAAACACATGTTCATAACCATTGGCCTCACTCAAACTGTATATATAATAAAAAGATTAAAATTAAAATAAGTTTTATTATATTTAATTTTTAATGTAATAAAAAAATCTATAAAATCTTTTATATAAATTTCAAAACATAAAAAAATTTAATTATTTGTCAAATTTAGATAATGTGATTGGTGAAAGTCACGGATCTATTAGCTAAAAAAACATTTAATTATTTAAATTAACCCACTAAATAATATTTCATAAAAAAAATTATAAATAAAAATAATAATAAATTAATATCTTCAAGTTTATGATAAACTTTCCTATCATTATTTTTTTAATATTTAAATTTAATTTATATAATAATTGAAATAAATATATTTTTTAAAATGATAAAATATATTAAAATTTAATTAGATTTAAAATGACCAACCAATTCTGTAGAAGAGCAAACTTAAATAAATTTTTAATTAATCCAAGATTGTTTTAAGTCCGATTCCATAATCAATCAAAATATTTTCAGTGTACACCATTATGTAATAAAATTCCTTTCGTAAATTCTTTCTAACATCTCTGAACACACTTCGGTGACTTTGGGACACTATCCAATTTAATAATATTTTTCTCTTTCTCCTAAACAGCTGACATTAACTTTTATAAAAATAGATCCACAGATTCTGTAGAGACAACAGTGCAACACTTTATTTAAAAATAAATATTAAGAACTCTCCGTCATACACGGTCCCCACCGTCTGTAGCCTGCGCCGGGGAAGGTAGCAGCTGGGCTGTTTAAAGTTTGAAAATCCGGAGATTTTTACACGAGATGAGGGGACATTCACTGAGGTAAGTTTAAAATTTACAGGGGTCCGAATCCCTTTAAAAGGACGGCCATGCTCGATGGTTGATTCATCATTTTCTTCGGTCGTCCATTTGAATGATCAAATCCATGCTCTTGTAAGCAAGCCTTCGCCTTTTTCGTAGGTTTGGGTTGGTGTGCCACCCAGAAGCTCTCTTCTGGTTATCAGGCCTAGACGGCTCAGGTTCGATTCACTCTTAAGCCAGTTTCAACTGGCGATATCTTGCGCATTTGAATTCTCTTTTTTGGCTTTCTTAAAGGCTTATTGTGCTCGTATGGCTGTTGTGTTTTGCAGATAAATATGGCGGATAATGGAGATTTTACTTTCGCCAACGGGAGCTCGGCTGGTAACGGTTTGGCCAAAATCCAGACTCAAAAGAAGCAGAATGGCATCTGTCTCGACGACAGTGCTTTGCCTGTGAAGGCGCAGACTCTGAGCGAGCTCCATTCGCTGCAGCAGAAGAAATCTGCGCCCACTTCTCCCATTAAAGGAGCTCAGTGGGGGTTTGCTGCTCAGTTGTCCGAGGAAGAAAGGCAGAAGCAGCAGCTGCAGTCCATCAGGTTTTGTATTAAATTGTTGTCGGTGCTGCTACGTTCTTTAACAGAAACGAGAGAATGAATGGCCAAATAATGGAAGATCAATTGTTTTCTTTTATGTGTGCAGTGCTTCTTTGGCGTCCCTTACCAGGGAAACGGGCCCCAAGGTTGTGAGGGGAGATCCTAGTAAGAAGGTCGAGGTTTCGAAGCCCGCTGCCGAGATTCCAAAGAGCGTGCCTTCCGCTAAATTTACGACTAGTGACAGCGCTTTGAAATTCACACATATTCTACACAACCTGTCACCGGCTGGTTAGCTTTTATTTCGGGGGTTTCGACATTTGTTGTGCATTTAATATGTTGTTTTGAGAACAATTTTATGCCAGGAGCTAAAAGGCCACTATATTTGATCTTGTGCTTAAATATTGTAGAGATGGAACTCTGTGTGAGTAGATACACGGCACGAGATTTGATCCTGTGTTCACAGGTTGTATATTTGGGTTTTACGTGAGAAATAAAGGTCATGGGATTTGAGGTTTTCCTTTTTACTCTTTTCGGGAGGGGTTTTCTTCCTGTTTTTTGTGTTGTATTCGAGGGATTAAATTTTGGCGTTATTCAGAACTTTTCTTATCAGATTCCAGGGTGTAGATGGAAAATTTTCAATTTTTTTTTTTCAATATTTCATTGCCGAACGCGGGTTTGCTAGTGCAAATAGCCTGGTTGATGTGATTCTGTCTGTCCTTCACATCTCAGGTGGTTTTGGTATGTCGGTATATCCTACCTTGTGGATGGTTTTAGCATGTCGGTATGTCCTACCTTGTGGGCCATTTTGGGTTGTGATTGTTATCTATGCGATGTCACCTGTTTCTATCTTACTATCTTAGGCAATGGCATATCCTTATCCCTATGTTGCTATTTTGTTTCACATTAATACTCCTATTTTATTTTGTCCATTGTTTCACATTAATACTTTTATTTTAAATTTTGTTTTTATTTTAAATTTTGTTCCTGTCCCTGTTAGCATGGAGGTTGGGTGTGTGTGGCTCTTCCAACTTGGAAGCTTTCTTTGCCATAGCATTCTCCCACACTCTCTGATACTAACAGCCCAGCAATGTTACAACCTATCTTGTTAGAGTGACAGATTTGTTGCAGTGGCAGCTTTCTATGATAGGTTATTGTTCCACATTAAAACTTGTTTGATTCTGTGGTCATTATATTAGTGTGTAGTGTATGAAAGGGGCAGATCTGTTGCACTGGCATATAGACCGTGTATTGATACATTCTGTGATCATTATACTAGTATGTAGTGTATGGAAATTTAAATTTCATGAATGATAAACATTTGGCTTTTTTTTTTTCCTCATTTGGCTTTGCCGTATTTGTTGTCTGGATGTAAACAATTTCAGAGCTATACGAGCAGGCCATTAAATACGAGAAGGGGTCGTTCATTACATCAACCGGTGCTCTTGCTACGCTTTCGGGAGCCAAGACTGGGCGTTCTCCGAGAGATAAACGTGTTGTCCTGGACGAGACCACTGAAGACGAATTGTGGTGGGGCAAGTAAGTATCGGCCGTGATTGTTTATTTCGTTCATATATTCTTAATTCGAAGTCGTGGACGTCGATATTTTGATTGTTTCGGCTCTGGATTAGCTATTGAAAACTGATCCTGCTTCCCTTTTTATGTTATTTTATGCAGGGGATCTCCGAATATCGAGATGGACGAGCATACTTTCCTTGTCAACAGAGAGAGGGCTGTGGATTATCTCAATTCTCTGGACAAGGTGGATTAATATATTCATCCAATATATATTCATATTGTAATACACTACAAAGATTATATGACATTTTTTTATATCCGATGGGTTTGATGATAGGTGTGTGTTTTGATGACAGGTGTTCATAAATGATCAATTCCTGAACTGGGATCCTGAGCACCGAATCAAAGTCAGAATTGTCTCGGCGCGAGCATATCACGCTCTCTTCATGCACAACATGTAAGTATTAAATACTGCCATACATGCATACTCTCTGCTCGTGATCACAAGCCCCAACCCAGATAAGTATAAGGCCCAGATAAGTACTCTGTAACGTTGATTGGTATTGTTTGATATTTGGTCTCATCTCTGAAAGAAGTCTCCGATCCTAAAATTTGATAATAAAGACAAAAACATATCCATACACGGTCTATATATATAGATTCCCTTGCCCTCCAGCCTATATATGTATATGAATGTATGTAGCGGGGATATATTTGAGATAGCATTGGAGGGATGGTGATATGGGTGGCAGGTGTATCCGACCCACCCCTGAAGAGCTGGAGGACTTTGGCACTCCGGACTTCACAATATACAATGCTGGCCAATTCCCTTGTAATCGATACACTCACTACATGACATCCTCCACCAGCATAGACCTTAATCTCCATAGGAGAGAAATGGCTATTTTGGGTACACAATATGCGGGAGAAATGAAGAAGGGTTTGTTCAGCGTGATGCACTATCTTATGCCAAAGAGACAAATTCTTTCCCTGCATTCTGGCTGCAATATGGGAAAGGACGGGGATGTCGCCTTGTTTTTTGGATTATCAGGTATTGTGAATCAAACACGAGAGCTGCAAATCTCGTGAGATTCACAAAGTGTGTTTTTTTCTGCCTCAGGGCTAACATATTCATCCAAATTTCACCCATTGCTGACCCTTCAATATTTCTCTTCACAGGTACTGGTAAGACCACTCTGTCAACAGACAACAACAGGTTCCTGATCGGAGATGATGAACACTGCTGGAGTGAAAATGGTGTCGCCAATATTGAAGGAGGTTGTTATGCCAAATGCATAGATCTGTCCAGGGAAAAGGAACCGGACATCTGGAACGCCATCAAGTTCGGCACTGGTATGATAAAACAGAATCTATGCGTTTTCAAACACAACATGAATTAATTAAGTAATCTCAACGGGTTTGGCTTGCTTTAGAAATATAAAAATCAAACTGACCTGTTATTTACACCATTGCTTTTCTAGTGTTGGAAAACGTGGTATTTGATGAACACACAAGAGCAGTTGATTACGCTGACAAGTCAGTGACAGGCAAGACACCGTTCCTTGTAAATTTTGTGTGAATTAGTAGAAAGAAAAGCCTAGGGCCCTACCCTCAAAAAGTGCAGGACTGCGAAATCTGATGGAGTGTTTTCCATGGTTTCTGTATTTTGCAGAGAATACAAGGGCCGCCTATCCGATCGAGTATATACCCAACGCAAAGATACCGTGCGTGGGACCACATCCCAAAAACGTGATATTGCTGGCTTGCGACGCCTTTGGCGTTTTGCCACCAGTCAGCAAACTGACTCTACCACAGACGATGTATCATTTTATCAGCGGATACACAGCCCTGGTAAATACACCGATAACCTCTAGGGGTATATATTCTAGACGAGGTTGTGTGTTTGTGTATATTCTGATCGTGATGATGTGCACATATTAAGATGTTGGATGGGTGACAGGTAGCAGGAACGGAGGAGGGCATAAAGGAGCCTCAAGCTACGTTTTCTGCCTGTTTTGGTGCTGCATTCATTATGCTACATCCTACAAGGTATGCAGCCATGCTAGCTGAGAAAATGCAGAAGCACGGCACAACAGGTTGGCTCGTCAACACTGGCTGGTCTAGCGGCAGGTACACTCATTCTCATCCTTCGCTTTCTTCATTCTTCATAAACAAGTAGTTCGGTAGGATTTTGTTGTTTATATTTATGTGTTGCTTGTGCTTGAAGCTATGGTGTGGGGCGAAGAATAAAATTGCAGCACACTAGAAAGATCATTGATGCCATTCACGACGGCTCCCTACTGAATGCCCAGTACTCCAAAACCGATGTATTCGGACTGGAAATCCCAGATGCGATTGATGGCGTTCCTTCTGAGATTCTTCATCCAGAGAACACGGTACACTACTGCTTGTGCTTTTATTATTGCACTCCCCATTTCTGTCTTCCTGTTTAATATTCAAAAACTATTGGAATTTGGGATTGAGTGGGTGGTGTTTTGTGTGGGTGCAGTGGCCGGACAAGAAAGCGTACAGAGACACGCTGCTCAAGCTGGCTGGTCTTTTCAGGAACAACTTTGATAAGTTCGTGAATTATAAAATTGGAAAGGACAGCAAGCTGACCGCGGAAATTCAGGCAGCAGGTCCTCAGTTTTAGTTTCATTGAGTAATAATCATTGATTTGAATAATGAAGAATAGTTAGGTAGCATAATGCAGTAATTGAGAGAACGAATGGATGAATGGGCAGTTTCCTAGGTCTACTGTAGTTAGTTGAGGTGCCTCTGTTGCAGGCTCCCATTAGAATATTGAATGAGACATTTTAACACTGCTCTCATATTTATGGACGGTGTTTTTACGAGTAATGTGTATCTGTTCATATGTATGAACACTACATATTTACAAAAAATGCAGTGAAGAATGGTAGCGGTTTTTATATCACATCTTGCGAGAATTGTGAGCATTGAATTAAATTTTTGGATGGTTATCATGCTATTTACATGGTTTTTCTAATTGCAATGAAAGATTCATGATGGTTTATATATCAAATCTCGTGTGAATTGTTTCCATGTCTTTTACTGTTTTTTTGAAAAAAAACAATGAAGAATGATAGTGGTTTTTATATCACATCTTGTGTGAATTGCTGCTTTTTTTCTCCTAATGTGTGAGCGTAGAATCAATTTTTTGTGACCTACCTTTTCATGACACGGAAGATGGAACTCATGATTTGAAGATAGAAATCAGTAAATCTAACTCCAATACTTATAAATACCTCTGCAAATCCTAAACAACACTTCTCTGAATTTGAGATATGTTCGGACTCCTCTTGCATTGAAGAGAGTGGGGAGGATGTTAGCTTAAAAACCATGAGGAATGATTTGTATTTGTTGCATACGGAATGCCTGCAATATGTCATGATTGATTCTTATGAAATTGGTGGGCAAATAGGGTTGGAATTTGACGGTGGAAATAGGGCATTTTAAAAGCTAAAAGCTCTGATTATTTATTATTAACCATGTGCAACTTAAAAATCCCTCCATATAATTTTTTACGATTATTAACATTTTTACGATTATTAACGATGTGTAACATAAATTGATACATGTACTTTTAAATTTTTACAGTGGAAAATTATCTCAAAACGTTACGATAGGATATAAATGCCCAGTAATAAATATTTCTTTCCCACTTTAACTTGGTCAACTTTGTCCTTCTTGCCGACATCCATTCATTTGGGTTTGGGTTTATCTATTATATAAATAATTTTTTACATCAGTACATTCATTATTAAAAAGGTTTTATCTTGAAAACAAACAACATTTGGGTTTGGGTTTATCTATTATAAATAATTTTTTTTACATAAGTACATACATTGTTAAAAATTTATAGAAATTTTTACATAAGTTGATATTTTTTTTACATAAGTACATACATTATTAAAAATTTATAGAAATTTTTACATAAGTTGATATATTGTTAACAAATTATTGAAATAGAAGAAATCTCTTACTTATTTTGTTGTAGGTGTTTTCCATTTCAAAGAATAATCTTATTTTGTTGTAGGTGTTTTCCACTTCAAAGAATAAGGGAGATGTATAATTTCTTCAATATTTATCATATGAAGTTGACCCTAGACATTTAAAAAATATTAATAAGAAAAAAATAATTTCAATGTGGGTTATAAATAAAATATTTGTATGTTCACTTATTTATTTTGTTGTAGGTGTTTTCCAGTTCAAAGAATAAGGGAGATGTGTAATTTTGTCTATATTTATTATGAAGTTGACCTCAACATTTAAAAAATATTAATAAAAAATAATAATTTCAATGTGGGTCATAAATAAAATATTTCAATGTTCACTTATTTTATTATGGCCTTTATATATTATTGAAGTTTAATAGGGTCGGATAAAAACAATTTTTTTTTGGAGAGAGCCTCTATCTACATAAATGATGGCAAAGATGATGAATGCTAAATTCTAAGTTGAAAAATTAAATGGTAAAAATAACTTCAAATTGTGGAATCTTAAAATGCTAGATTTGTTAGTAAAAGAAGGGTTAGGGCATTAGATGGTAAGAGGAAGAAACTTGCAACTATGACTCATGAAAAGTGGGAAGACTTGGCTTATGGAGTACGATGGGGAGCCTTTATATAACGAAGTTCTTCACGAATAAGATCTACTTGAAGAGGTAACTATACAATTTAAAAATGAAAGAAGTTATGAAAATTGCATATCATTTGAATGTGTTTAATACTCTTATATGCCAGTTTACCAGTTGAATAGTATGGATGTTAAACTCAATGATGAAGATAAGTTAGTTACACTGTTATGTTCATTGCCTGAATCTTGTGACCATCTAGTCACTTCCATTAGCTTTACAACTGAGACTCTTGAATTTGATACTGTTTTTGGAGCTTTGTTGTTTGAGGAGGTGTGGAGAAAATCAAGTTTGAAACCTCCACACAAAAAGCAATGGTGGCTAGACAGAAAGGGGAGAGGATTCGAGTGGAACATCTAGGGGTTAATTCAACAAGCATAAAGGGTAAGGAAATATGATAGTACTGCAACAAATCAAGCCATCTCAAGAAAGATTGTTGGAAGCTGCATAAATCCAAGGAAGACTCCAAATAGGAAGTAAATTCAGTGGAATCATGTCTAGGAATGATTGATGAAATATTAATAATTTGTAATGTCTCACAATTTTCTGAAGAATGGTTATTAGATTCTTGTGCTTCACACAATTTGTGTCCACATCATAATTGGTTTTCTACATACCAAGTTGTTGATGGTGGTAGTATTCTTATGGGAAACAATGTATCCTATAAGATTGTTGGGGTTGGTAGTACTAAGATTAATATGTTTGATGGAATAGTAAGAACGTTAAAAAATGTAAGACATGTACTTGAGCTCAAAAAGAGATTAATCTCTTTAGGAGTTTTGGATTCCAAAGGTTACAAATTTGCAGGTCAAGGTGGAGCACCGAAAGTGTCCAAAGGCAGTTTGGTGGTTATGAAGGTAACAAATATTGGGAATCTTTATAAGCTAGAAGGAAAAACTGAAACAAGTGAAGTAGCGGTGGTATCTAAGAAAGAAAGTGCATCTAATTGTTTATGGAATTAGCGATTGAGCCATATAAAGAAGAAAGGGATGGTGCTATAGGTATTAGTAAGCTGTAAGTTATTTTCAAACTTACAATCTTTGAATTTCTGCAAGTTTTATATCTTTGTTGGTTATAGTAATGGAGTTACAGGATGTACATTGTAGGATTCTACTGCCCACAAAATCAGCACTAGCAGAGATATGTACATGAGACAACCAATAGTTGTTCAGGATCACAAAGGGAGATTTGTTTGCAAACTCAAGAAATCATTGTATGGCCTAAAGGTACCTAGACAATGGTACAATATGTTTTATCCTTTCATGGTGAACCAAGATTTCTTAAGAAGTGAATACAACCATTTTGTTTGTTTTGAAAGTTCAGAAAATGGTTCATTCATTTTCTTAGTATTATATGTTGATGATATTCTTGTTGCAAGCCAAAGCATGTTTAAGATTAGTGGGTTAAAGGCTTTGTTGGCCAGGATGTTTCAGATAAAGGATCTAGGAGCAACAAAACAAATCTTGGGCAAGGGAGTACACAAAGATGGGGAAAATGGTAAGCTATGGTTATCACAACAAAATTCTATGGAGAAGAAACTAATGAGGTTCAATATGCATATTGTGAAACCCTTAAATATCCCTTTAACTTTCCATTGTAAGCTTTCTTTAAGTTTATGTCCTAGTAGTAAGGACGAAAAGGATCATTTGTCTCCTGTACTATATGCTAATACAATAGAAAAGTTGATGTTTGCGATGAAATGTTCAAGACTAGATATTTCACATGTAGTTCGTGTTATCAATGGACACATGACAAATTCGAGTATTGGAAATGGGTGTTTCGATATCTTAGAGGCACAAGTATCACCGACGGTGGTTGCAATGATTTAGTCTGTGGTCATGATTCAAGAGATTTGGACAAGAGGAGAGCTACCTCAGGTTATGTCTCCCAATAATGCAAGGATCTATTGGGTAAGTTTGGACAAGTACAGGATAAGGTGTTATGTGGTGGTCAAAGCATTGTGCATTTGACTAACCATCTGACGTATAAAAATGGGACAATGCATCATTTTATAACACAGGTTATTGATGGAGGTGGAGTGGTCCATACTGGAGCAAACTGTGCAGACATGTTCACAAAACCAATACTGTTAGAGAAGCTGCGGTGGTGTTTGGTTTCTCTTGGATTGTGAAAGAGGCGATTAATGGGCTTGGGAAAGGTATTAGGTAAATTGTTGTCAAGGTGGAGATTGTTAAAATGGGACAACAATCGATTAAAAGAAAATATGAAAACTAAAATTTAATTATGTAAATATTTGGTGATGTTAGTTTACAAAACCAATGGAAGTTTGTACAATGGGTGGTAGTTCTTGTAACTATGTAACGGTTCCAAGTTAGATGTATATCTATGAAGTTCGAGAGATATATCTAGATGGTAAGCCTAATTGTAAGCCTATCTTGAATAATAAATATATCGATACCTTGCCCCATGGATGTTTCCTTGACACGTCGTCACGGTTTTACCACGTAAATCTCATGTGTTGTTTGAGTGATTGATTGGTCACTTGTTTGTCAACTTTTCTTGCATTTATTAATGCTTTCAAGCTCTTTAATACCAACAACACTTGGGTTGGAATGTAGAGTTGGAGACAAACAAAAAATAAGCATTGTCTATGCACCTTTCTATGAACCAATTCCAAGTCACAAAAACCATAACCATATAATAGAGTCCAAACACGTCTCACGAGACCGTACACACTAACAATTGCATTCTTATTTCCTTGAGATCTTGGTAGATAAAAGTTCCAATTCCTGGAGAGCATAAAATGACTTGATTCCATTTGTGCAAATGATGCAAGCTCCAAACCAAAGCGGGGGCATTATTCCACCTTGCCAACAAATTACCATAAAAATGAATTCATGAAATGGGACTAGGGTTAAAATTTGTATGCTGGTATGATGGGAGAGTGTCCTTGCATATCCCTTCCCTTTGTGAGGAAATCCATGAGTTAGATGAGGTCTCATGCAAAATTTATTAGAGATACTATGTGGCCTTTCCATACCTTGATAACTTAGGGGATGTTACAATATGATCTCCCCCCATTTTTTTTCAATTTCCTTAAGTTTAATGAGATGCCTTTCTTGGCTCATGAATCTGCTTCTGAGTTGAGGGCTCGAAACACTTGGTAATATTAAATTTTAATTTGGTTTCTTGCCTCCTTTTTTATTCGAGCAATGATCACTGCAAGCTTGTTATCCAAGGGAGATGATTTCCCTATCATCACTTGAATGACCACACTTGAATCTCCAATAACTATCAAGAATTTGACATTGACTTCCTTAGCAAGGATAAGACCTCGTAGAAGAGCATATGCTTCTTCTTAGTTGTTTGTGGCTTTCCGTAGACCCCAGGCATAGGTTATTTTCGTCCTTTCTTTGGGATCATAGAGAATCCCTGATGCAGGAGCATCACAAGCAAGCACAAGTGGAAGACAACTGGATATGCACCAACGTGCATTTTGAAGACGTTTTGAATTTCAAAAGATGAAACATTAATGTAATATCTGAAAAGATATTCTTGCTTTTATGGTTTGGAGATTGTAACATAGATCTTGAGCGTTTGCTCTCATCTGTCGTTTGTAGGCATTTAATGTAATAAATGTAAAGTAGATGTAGTCTTTAATTCGATTAGATAGCTTGAGGTTGTAGGAGGGAAAACTTGATAAATCTCTCTCGTATGTATTGTATTGTATTATTATTCTCATAGTAGTTAGAAGTTGTTAGAAGATAGAGAGCATAGGAGAGCAGAGAAAAACAAAGGTTGTAGAAGTTGTATAAGCATAAAGATGTTGCTATTGAACCCATGTACATAAGCACTTGAATTAATATAAGAATGCTTTGATCTAATTTCATGGTGTATCATGGTTATTGTTTGCATCTATTGAACGATATGTTTACAGTGTGGTTGAATAATCTGTTATGCATTTGTTTCTACGCTGTGCATGTGTATCTGTGATTTCATGTTGAATGTATGAAGTCTGTGAAAGGGAGAGTGTAAGTTTCAATTGTTTCTCTTCCTGAGAATTCCTACAAGGAGTGCAGTGAAAGTCCGCAAAGAGTGCGTTGACAAGATTCTGAGTTTTATCTCAGAAAGCTCAGGAGGGATACCATTGTTCTTACACCAACAAAAGTGAAAGTATAACACAGAGCCGTGCAAGGTGTGCGCAAGCCAGACTAAAATCTTAGAATTTTCTAACTGAGGAGAGTGGTTGAATAACTATTGTCCCAAGGAGTGCGCAAAGTTGGAATTATTGAATAACCATAGGTTATTGTGAATGCCGCAAGGAGTGCGTGCAAGAATTCCCTAGAATCCTTGAGTTTGCAACCAGAACTAAGCTCAGGAGGGATAGAGACTTCGAAGAGTCCAAAGGAAGGATAAGGGTTAAATTCGTCTCGTAGAAGTTAAATTTAGAAGGAAGGGACGTCGATTTCTTTGGCCCAAAGCCATCGAAAGTTTGAACGGACGGTTGAAATTCTCGGAGGGAGAATCACCGAAATTCTGTGGGCCGTTGGATCTAGTAGATTTGTAGAGAATTTAAGGCTGAGTGTCTTTCAGCACTCACAAGCTTAGAAGGGAGAGCAGCCGTTGGATCTGAACGGGCAAGAGCGTTGATTTGGCGTTCTGTATTTCGGATTTTCGGAAGTCGAAAGGGTGGAGGAGTTTGAAATTTGAGAATCGCGAGTTGTGAAATCTCGATGAAATCTGGACCGTCAGATCGTGTGAGGATCAGGACCATCGATCTATGGGGAGGAGATATCGACATTTTGGATATCGGGTGAAGGGAGAAAATTCACTTCACAAATCCCCGATACGCGAAATCTGGACGCACCAAAAGTTGGGTCCCAGGTCACAACCGAGGGTCACATCAGTAAAGAGTTAAGGGAGGAGCTAGTGGATCGTTATCCCTTTTTGGGATTTCAGGATTTGGAGGAGTCGAGCTGCATTATAGCAGGAGTCTCGAAATCACGAACCGTGAAACACCTTTTGAGGTTAAGGTTGTGGTTATGCAAGTGGTCACGTGGAGAGGAGGTTTATGCCTAATGCTTATTCACATGGGTGTAGCTTCTAGAAGGACCTGTGGTTATATGTACTGAAGGTCCCAACTGGGAACGAAAGATCCATTTCGGCTCAGGGAATTAAGAAGATCCAAAGACCAGGAGGTTAGCAGACCCTACTGAGGTGGGGGTCTGCGTCAGGTGGTATCAAAGCCTAGCTAACAACTTTTGTTTTCTGTAGAGGGAAGACAGAGGACAGTTGTGATTTGAATTCTCTGTGGACAGATTGAAACAATGCCGCCAAGGAGACGTCAAGAGAGAGCTATGCTCGATCCAGCCATGGAAAGGGAAATGAGAGAACTTCGTGCTCGGTTAGATGCTATGGAGACAACACAAAGTCAAACACCTGATACTGGAGATATCAATGAGGCTGAAATTGAGAACAAAGAAGGAGCCGAAGAAGAAGTTGTAGCCGAAGATGCTGCAGGAGAACGTCTGTTCAAGGATATTGCAAGAATCGGTGCTAGAGAAAAAATGGACATCCCGATGTACGAAGGAAAATTAGACGTTGAGGAGTTGTTAGATTGGTTTAGAGCTCTGGATAAATATTTCGATTATGAAGATATCGAAGAGGACATGAAAGTAAAGCACGTTGTCACTAGACTGAAAGGGCATGCAACACTATGGTGGGATGAACTATAGGCTGACAGGCGTTGCAAAGGAAAACAAATAATTAAAAGCTGGGACATGATGGTCGCAAAGATGAAAGCCAAATTCATACCCAGAGATTACCAAATCATTTTGTTCCGAAGAATGCAAAATTTGAGACAGAAAGGGATGACAGTGAAGGAATACACTGAGGATTTTTACAGGATAAACATTAGAGCTGGTCACCGTGAGAGTGATGATGAAAAGGTCTCCAGATACATGAATGGCCTGAGATATGACATTCAGGATGAGATGAGCATGGTAACAATAAGGAATGTAGAATATGCTTATCATATTTTTCTGAAAGATGAAGAGAAATTGGCCCGAAAGCAAGGTCAAAGGGGTAGAGGTAGAAGTCATAGCAGAGGCAAAGCAATTGCCCAAGGCAGAGTACATAAGCCCAAGGGTGAAGAGAAGAAACCTCATAACCACCCAGAAAGGGGAGGAAGTTCACAGGGAAGACAATATGATGATAGGAACACTTTTCCGCGAGCAAGAGGAAGAGGAAGAGGCAGAGGAGGTGAAATAAAGTGTTTTTTCTGTGGAAAGATCGGACACAAATCTTGGGAATGTCCCGATAGAAAAAGAGATGGAGGAGGCGAAGCTCATATTTCAGAAGAGCAAAGGCAAAATGTTAAGGCGGAAGATGCAGAAGGGGGAAGATTCTTAATGATGAGGAAAATTCTCTTGAAGCCAGAGAAGGAGGTGGAGAATCCAGTCCAGAGGAACAATTTGTTTAGAATTGCTTGCAAAACCAAGGATAGGGTATGCAAGGTAATAGTTGATAGTGGAAGCACGGATAATCTAGTATCCACGGAGATAGTGGAGAAGCTGGAATTGGAGACAGTTGCACATCCAAGCCCATATAAGGTTTCGTGGTTGCAAAAAGGACATCAGGTAACTGCCACTAAACAATGTTTAGTTGAATTTAAGATAGGGGTTTATAGAGATGAGATCTTATGTGATGTCATTCCTATGGATGTCTGTCATCTTTTGTTGGGGAGGTCGTGGCAATATGACATAAATGTTGTTCATGACGGAAGAAAAAACACCTATACCTTGGAAAAGAATGGTAGGATGCATATGTTGCTGCCAATTGAAGACAAGAAGGTGAAAGTAGAAGCAAGMAATACTATACTTCTCATGAGTGGGAAGGAACTTCTGGATGAAGTCAAGAAATATCAAGACATGCAGTTTGTTGTGGTAAGAAAACCTAGAGTCATCTTGACTAGTACCTCGATAGATGATCTACCTGAGGAAATTCAGGAACTGAAGGAACTGCAGGAGAATTTCACTGATATAGTGGTGGATGATTTACCTTGTTCATTGCCTCCCATCAGAAGTATAAGCCATCATATTGACCTTATACCAAGAGAAATTTTACCAAACAAAGCAGCGTACAGACTGATGCCGCAGGAGAATGAAGAGGTCAAGAAGCAAGTCCAAGATTTGATGGACAAAGGGTTGATTAGGGAAATCTTGAGTCCATGCACTGTACCAAGAATGTTAAGTCCGAAGAAGGATGGTGGATGGAGGATGTGTACAGACTCAAGGGCTATAAACAAAATCACCATCAGGTATAGATTTCCTTTACCCAGGATGGATGACTTGATGGATTGTTTGAGTGGGGCAAAGTTTTTTTCAAAAATTGATTTGAAAAGCGGATATCATCAGATTCGAATGAGGGAAGGTGATGAATGGAATACAACATTCATGACGAATGAGGGGCTGTATGAATGTCTTGTCATGTCATTTGGCTTGACGAATGCGCCAAGTACTTTTATGAGATTAATGAACGAAGTCTTGAAAGATTTCATTGGAAAATTTGTAATTGTGTATCTTGATGATATACTGATCTTCAGTAAGACTGAGGAAGAACATTTGAGACATTTAACTCTAGTAATGAAAAGGTTGCAATAAGAGAAATTGTTGATAAATCTGAAGAAGTCGTCTTTCATGAAGAAAGAACTCATTTATTTGGGTTTTGTGATCTATTCAAATGAGTTGAAGATGGACCCGAATAAAGTAAAAGAAATCAAAGAATGGCCATCGCCGAGGAATATCTTTGAAGTCAGAAGTTTCCATGGACTGGCCAGTTTTCACAAGAAGTTCATCAGAAATTTTAGTGGGATTAGTGCACCAATGATGGACAAAGTCAAGAAAAGACATAAATCTTTTTATTGGACAGAGGAAGAAGAAAGAAGTTTCAAGTTGTTGAAAGAGAAGATAACTGGACAACCAGTTCTGGTTCTGCCAGATTTCAGTAAAACATTTCAAGTCAGATGTGATGCAAGTGGATTCACGATTGGAGAAGTCTTAAGCCAGGACAATAAACCAATTGCATACTTCAGTGAGAAGATGAATGAGACCAAGATGAAATATTCCACGTATGATAAAGCGTTTTATGCAGTCATACAAGCGCTGAAGAAATGGAGGCACTACTTGGTTCCGAAGGAGTTCGTTTTGTATAGCGACAATCATGCCTTACATTTTATAACCAAACAGGAGAAATTGAACTAGAAACATGCAAAATGGGTTGAATTTATGCAGAACTTTACATTTGTTCTAAAGCACATTTCTGGAACTACTAACAAGGTTGTTGATGCATTGAGCAGGAAATGTTTGATTTTGTAGGAGTTTCGTGTGAAGACCTTAGGTTTTGATAGCCTTAAGGACATGTATAAAGATGATTTAGATTTCAAGGACAATTACAAAGCATGTGAGAATCCTGTTCTGAGAGATAGGAGCCAATGGATTGAATACTTGATTCAGGATGGACTATTATTTAAAGGAAATCAATTGTGTATCCTGAAGAGTTCTATGAGAGAGAACCTTTTGAAGGAAAAGCATAGTGGGGGATTGGTTGGACATTTCGGCCATAAAAAAACATTTGTGCAACTGAACAATTTATATTATTGGCCAGGGATGAGGACAGATGTTAAGAAATTTGTCAATAGATGTAAAATTTGCCAACACACAAAGGGGAAAAGACAAAATACAGGGTTGTATCAACCACTACCAATAACAGAGAGGCCGTGGGATGCGGTAATCATGGATTTTGTGTTGGGACTGCCGAGGACACATAGAGGTTGTGATTCAATATTCTTGGTAGTCGACAAATTCTAAAAAATGGAACATTTCATTCCATGTGAGAAAACCAATGATGCAACACACATTGCAAATATGTTTTTCAAAGAAGTTGTTCGACTTCATGGTTTACCCAAGAGTATTGTTTCAGACAGGGATACCAAATTTGTTGGTCATTTATGGAGGACACTATGGAAGAAGCTGGGGAAAGACTTATCTTTTATCTCAACATATCACCCTCAGACGGATGGACAGACTGAGGTAGTAAATCAAAGTTTGGGGGATTTATTGAGGAGTTTAGTAGTTGAACATCATAGTCAGTGGGATCAGATTCTGTCGCAAGCAGAATTTGCATATAACGACTCACCTAACAGAAGCAAAGTATAGATCCCATTCCAGATAATGTATGGAATGAAACCAAGAGGAGTATCTGAGTTGAGAGACTTAGAGCAGAGCGAGTTCAGAAGTGTTGGAGCAGAAGATTTTGCAGCAGAGATGCAGGAGCTACACAATAAGATTAAAGAGCGGTTACAAAATTCCAACCAGGAATACAAGCACATAACAGATCAACACAAGAGAGAGATTCCATTCGAAGTGGGAGATTTAGTTTTAGCGCATCTAAGAAAATAAAGGTTCGCAAGGGGAACATATAATAAACTGAGATGAAAAAGATAGGCTGTGTAAGATTTTACGAAAATTTGAGGCAAATGCTTATGAGATAGAATTTCCAGATTGTAACA